>VCHN02003827.1:0-13257 GCA_007115665.2 Sequoiadendron giganteum
TTCTCTTTCAAAGAAAACATCGTCCATTACTTTATCCCTTGTACTTGGTACTTTGTTACCAGTATTCTTCTTAGAATTATTTTTTCCCTTATTTCCTTTTCTTTTTCCCATGTGTGCTCACACGATCTACCTTCAAGCAGTTAGGATTTATAGAAGGAACTTGCTCTAATACCAATTGAAGAGCACACAAATATACTGAGAGGGGGGTGAATTAGTATATTAACAAGTTTTTACCCTCTCAACTTTTATCAACTTTAAACTCTAACACAATCTCAACCATGCAAGAATATAACAATATGAACAAGTTAACACCAATATTTTATGTGGAAACCATTATAGGAGAAAACCATGGTACAAATAATGTACTTTATGAATTATATAAGTATTACAATGAATGTAGACACCAACCTACTTGAATCACCAAATTACACAATTTACTAGGCATCAACCCACAAGGAGAATCAACTCCTATCTCTAATTTAGTAGGCACCAACCTAAAAGGAGCACTAACTCCTAAAGTTCATAGGCACCAATCTATTGGAGGCACCAAGCACCAACTTAGCAAAAATAATAATTTTAAGAACAATGTTCCACCTTCAATGTTGCTTCTTCAATGGATGATGGACAATTCTACTCAAATATATCTCTTTCAAATCTTATCCAAATCACACTATGTTCTTCCTTTGAATTTGATCCTGTAAGTGGTGAATATGTGAATAAGATCAAAACACTTCTTAATATGACATTATATCAATGATTAAACAAATTGAATCAATTCAACAAAGTAATCAATTGAAAGCATCATATTGCTTTCTATCTCCAAATATTTATTAAATCTAAATTGCTCTCAGATTGTGTAAGCATATAAGACTGTTAAAATGACTATCTGAAGAATGAGATGATGATAATATAATGCTAAATGATAAATCAATTAAACTAGCATGATATTGATGTGAAATAGATAAATGCAGCTCCAAGAGGTAGCCATTGTTGTGAAGCTTGATTGTTGAATTGATTGATACTTGATGCTTGATACTTGATGCCTGGATTCCTGCAGAGTAAGGGTGCAAAAGCTTGATTATCTGGATCATTTTCTTGGTTCAATGAGGCTTGTATTTATAGATTTCCTAGCTGTAGAAATGCACAGGGAAAGCTTTGAGAGGCTTGGATTCAATCTGGAGGATTGAATGGTGAGAGATGGAGGAGATTGAGAAAAACATGGAGATTGTCTCTACCCATGAAAACACCAGGCAAGAGAAGAGGAAAAATTGATGGAAGAGGATTGAGAGATCAAATTCCAAATTTGTCTCCAATTTGTCTCCAAAACTTCCCGTGAAGTTTCAAAGCATTAATTGTGACAAATTTAGACATAGATTAGACATAGGAAATCTAATTCTTTTGAGAGAATGTAGATTGGAATATTCCTTTATGCTTAATTCAAATATTTTGATTTATTTAAATTAGGAAAGGGAGATAAATAATTTAATAAAACAAACTATAGGATAGTCATTTATTAAATTAATCAGAGGAATATGGTAATTAATAAATAAAGTGTTTGACCTTATTTAATTAATTCGAGAATGATGTGATAGATTGAAATAGGGATATGATAATTAAATCGAACAAAGTATTTAATTTTGTTTATTTAATTAAGATGTATTTGAATGTGAACTATATTAAATAAATATTTCTATTTATTTAAACAGTAGAGGAAATAGAATAATTAATCAAATAACGTGTATTTAATTAATCGGATGCTCCAGACCAATTTTAGGTGTATACATTTTTCCCCTCTTCGAAGTGATGTGTTTACGCATTGATTCGAAGAATATTTTTGCTGCTATTGTCAGGATCGATGATTTCAAAAAAATAATTCTGTGTGCCCCAGACATGATTTTCAGATGATAATAATTTCGTGTGCCCCAGACATTATTTTCAGATGATAATAATTTTGTGTGCCCCAGACATGATTTTCAGACGATTTGATATAATGATATGCCCCCTCGGGAGATAAATTAATAATCTGATGATTTGTAGAATTTTTCAAAAATTTATGATTTTCTGATGATTTTATGATGTTTCGATGATGAAATAATTTATCTCCCGACAAATGATGAAGAAATAAAGCCCTCAGATGAGTTTTAATTAATTTCATGGATAAAATTAATCAAAATGTTATAAAAATCCTGCAAAAATACCTTTCAAAAATTATAAATAGTGCTAAAAGGTCATTTTCAGTTCATTATTTGCTGTTTGAGTTCAAAATCCTTAGTGATAAAGACATTTCTGCGAGCTGGAGCAAGATGCCTTTTCCTTACCACACTCATTGATTTGAGCTCGTTCGATGCCACAGACAGTCGCCTGCGTATGGACCTCTGGTATGTACCCTTCGACCTCCTTGTAATTTGTGCACTTTTATTTTTTATGCTTTTTAGGTCCTAGGTGTGTCTAGGTGTCTTTTAGCGCTTTGAAGCCGCGTTGTAGTGCTTAAATCCCAATGTAGCACTTCCATTAGGTTGTCTAGCACTTTGAGTTTTAGCGCTTGTGTTTAAAACTCTAGCACTTCTAGTTGGTAAAGTAGCGCTTAGGAGTCAAGAATTAGCGCTATGAACCCGAATTTTAGCACTTTGAGATTTTTAGCACTTTGAGTCGGTGGATTAGCGCTTTTAAGGTCTATTCTAGCGCTTTTGGTAAAGTGGCATTTTGACAACTTGTTGTAGCGCTTGGATTCGAAAGAGTAGCACTTTCGGATCTTTAGTGCTTAGGAAGACTGTTTTAGCGCTTCAGAGTGCTAAAATAGCGCTTTCATGGTTTTAGCGCTTTGAGTCCCTGTTTTAGCGCTTTTAGGTGATAAAGTAGCGCTTTTGGGATTTAGCACTTTTGATGACTGTTTTAGCACTTCCATGGCAGAATTGAAAATTTTGACTTAGTGAACTTTGATTGCGGTAATTCTGATCATGTCCATTCTTCTGATTGGTATGATTGACAATCCACATACTTGATGTTGGATTTGATGATTTAAATAAGACTAACTCTCATGATAGGCAAGAAGAAAACCCCATTTATTGATGATCCTCATGATAAGCGAGGACATGATTCAATATCTGATAAATCTCATGATAGGCGAGATCTAGATAATGGTTTGATGAACCTCATGATAGGTGAGGTTTGATTCAATATCTGATAAATCTCATGATAGGCGAGATCTAGATAATGTTTTGATAAACCTCATGATAGGTGAGGTTGGATGTTCGACTATGAATTTTTATCGAAAATTCATACCAAAGCTTTTGGAATAGACTGATAGTAGAATGACCTTTGATTCCTTGACATAGCTCCCTGATTGTAGATTTTTTTGTTATGATGATAGGAGGATCTGGGTACTCTCCAAATGCGAGAGAGATTTCCGCAGATGACTGATTTGATACCACATTTGACACCGGATGAGCTCCAGGTGATAGGCTAGTGTGGCCTTACGAGTTTACTTGATATGTCCCAGATTAGGATTAATCGGGGTTTGTTGACCGCACTGGCTGAGAGGTGGCATAGCGACCACAACACCTTTCACCTACCCACTGGTGAGATGACAGTCACACCAGAGGATGTGTGGTGTATATTGCGCATTCCTTTCATGGGGGAGATTGTGACATATGATTCACATGGGACCAGTAGCAGAGATGCTCTCCGTAGAGTCTTTTAGGATCAGGACATAGAGGGTCCGAGCGTTCGATGGTGGAGGATCGTAGACTCTTATGTGACACTACCAGCAGTGCTAGCTTGATTTATTGGAGGATTCCTTTGCCCTGATCGTAGGTCAAAGGGATTCTTCATTGGCTGGGGTAGGACATTGGAGAGCATGTTGGTACATGGTATCAGATATGCGTGGGGGATGTGCATGTTGGCACATATTTACCATGATCTTCATTGCATTGTGTACCTAGGTGCACGTAGTATATCCACAGGGGCGACTTTGTTACAGATATGGGTTTGGAAGCACTTTGCTATTTGTCGGCCATTTCCCATTGTAGACAGACCAGCTGGCAGGCCATATGTTTTTAGATATAGTGGTCGATTCACGTAGGACCGGATGGGCAAGTTAGAGCACTGGAGGCGAGTTTTTGATGATACAAAGATAATGATATGGTGCCCCTATCTTGACTGTGAGGATTGGGAGGAGGATGGTGTAGTGTTGGAGTTTTTGTGTGATTCTATGTACCTTTGGTCAGATTCCTTTTGTGATTGAGAGATTTCTGCTGCGTCGGGTTTACAGACAGTATGACATTGTTCAGTGCATGCCACAGGGGTAGCCCACTATGCACAATGATGGATGGATATTCCAGATTGGGGCCCCACATTATCTTATGATGTTGTAGTAGAGGGTTACAGAGCATTACAACCATCTCCCTAGGACATGTAGAGAGATATATCAAAGGCAACTGTCACAGAGGATTACGCAACATTCTTGGCCTTGGTTCCTCATCCTCGTATTACTATCCTCGATGAGCCAACACCTTTACCAGTAGAGGAGGATGTGGCAGAGGATGTCGCCGGTGGTGAGGGTGATATCCCAGTAGATGAGAGCTCAAAGAGTAGCAATGAGGATAGCAGCAGTAGCGGTGACAGTGATGGCGGGAGTGGAGGATACAGAGGGGCAGGGCCAGACATTCACAGTGCACCTTCTTCTAGTAGGCCTCATAAGAGGCAGGCAGTGACAGTGCCAACAGTTGGGCAGTAAAGATAGATAGTTGGGCTCTAGGCATAGGTCCAGACTTTGCAAACATAGGTTTAGACACTGCAGGGGTAGTTGGTATAGGCTCGGGGCATGCTTGTGCAGACTCAGACACAAATGCAAGCACAGGCAAAAACTCATGCACAAGCCTTGGCACAGGTACAAGGGCAGTTAGCTGCCACGTAGACGCAATTTGATACCCTAATAGCGGAGTGAGACAGTGCTCGGCAGATTGCCGAGAGGGCATAGGAGAGAGCCGAGACCCTCCAAAGAGTGGCTGATGGCACCTCTATAGGTGATTATATGAGAGAGGTTTTGCGGGCTGCCCAAGAGGCCGAGTTTTACAGAGGCCGATATCATGATGCAGTGCCTGCCGAGTGCGAATTCAGTTATGCCCCATCGAGATCTGGGCAGACTCACACACTGACAGTCAGTGAGGGGGTGACACAGCCTCCACACAGAGATTCCAAAGATCCGAGTCCTTCAGGGGGTGGTGGTGCTACAGGTATAGGTCCTGTTGGGCCTGCGCCTTCTGGCAGTAGTAGGTCATAGATGCCATTTTGATCCTGTGTGACGTATATTATGATTGTAGCCTATTGTAGATCATGTATTTTTATGACTTCATTGTATACTTGACACTTGATGATATATATATGAGATGCATTTGATATGATATGATGATGGCTTCATGATTTCTATGTGATGGATGCTTTCATTTATATGATTCTATGATGATCTAATTCTAAATGTGATGATGTAATGATGTATGTATGTGTAGAATATATGATGTGATGTATGGATTTATAAATGATATGTAGATATATGATTGTATCTATAACATAATAATAATGGTGATGTAATGATGTTTTATGATGTAGATGATAAAAGATGTAATGAAAGTGATGATGTAAATGCATGATGCATTTGATAAATGTATGTCTATTATGATGCAAAAATGTGTATGGATGATGAAATGATAAAAAATTTAATGATGAGATAATGATTTGTAACTACATAGTAAATGATGATGATTTTGGATTTTATGTCAAGTATACTCAGTCTTATTTGTAGATTAGATAATCATTGATTGGAATCCTTTATGCAATAAATATTCTGCAGATAATGAATGATGATGAATGCAATCTAATTTAATCATGCAATGATATGCAAAATAAATGTCATTTTACAGTCTTTTTGTGCTTGGTATCATCATAGAGCTTTATTGGATGTTGAAAGTGAGTACAAGCGTCAATGGTTGTGTTAATCCAATGACGACCTGAGTACTATTTTCATGATTTTTGATATTGCAATCGAACACAAGAATCAAGGTATAATTGAACCGAGATGAATTGAGCATTCATTGCATAAACAAGCAGTGATTATTCATTTGAATGTGTGAATTCTGAATTTCATCGGTGATACATTTGCATAGCACATCCCCCGACAATTCATACATGTAAATGATTAACATATAGACAACAGATAATAAAACATCATTCTTTTTCTTTGTATCTCTAGTTTTTATACATTATTGACTTACTCCAAAGAAATGATAATCAAAATATAATTTATCCATTTTCACTTAGTGTGTTTCAATCATTTTTCAAATTTAAGATCATCCATCCTGACTTTTTGACATGTTTTTTGAATTTTCTGAGACTATTGACGAAAAGGCCTAACCTACTAACTAATCCTAGGGGTCTCGGGGACTGATCAAAGATTAGCCTTTCCTACGTTACACATGCAAAGACCATGTAGTTCGACTGACATAGACCTATGTTTTTGAAATTTGCTTTCTAGACTTACCTTTTTGACATGTTTTTTGGATTTTTTGATACGATATGGATATTTGATGCTCTTTTGATGATGATTGACATTGCAATTTGATCTTTGTTTTTGGTTTTCTACCATATTGTCATGTTCCTAGACTGGTGAAATTGATATGTCTTAATTGCCCCTAATGATATCTAGATGTTGCCCCCAAGCTATGGAGTGATATGTTGACCATGTGACATGATTTTGATAATGGATGCAATGATGGCAAGATGATTGACATGATATGGAATGGTACTGACTTGCCAAACTAATGATCCACATATGTTTTTAATAGATGGGAAAGCTGATCTTAGAATCACATATGACACCTATTTCTAGGTTTCAACCAAATGCTTTGATTACACCCTGTGTTTTTTTGTATTTTCTCATTTTTCTCATTTTTCTTTCTTTTTTTATTTTCTATTTTTTTATTGTATTTTTACGTTTGCCAAGATGCCTGTTTGCCAGGTTTTCACCAAGGAAACAATTTTTAGAATTTTAACCCATGCACTAGGAGTTTTAAGCGTATAATTTTCTGAGATGAATACTGTTGATAGGTTCATCAAATAGATCCCCTTTTGACGTTGATAGATGATATGCTCCTGATCCATACACTAATATGACAATAAACGGACCAAGCGAGTTAGGCTCAAATTTTCCTTTCTTCTCCCTATCCTGCTGATTTCTAGGGTTTTCCTTTAGTACCAAGTCACCAACCTAAAAGACCCTTGGTTTTACCCTGTGATTGTAACTCCTTGACATCCTTTGTTGATAAGCTGTTAGATGATTTATAACTTGTTGATGATGCTCGTCTAGCAATTCCAGTTCCTACAATCTAGATACCCTATAATCTTCATCTGAAGTGATACCTTTGAGTGATACATGAAGGGATGGAATTTCAACTTCAATGGGCAATATGGCTTTTGATCCATATACCAAAGAAAATGGTGTAGCTCCCATTGGTGTTTTGATGCTTGTTCTACAGGCCCATAGTGTTGGATTGAGTTGAACATGCCAATCATGTCCAACATCATTAACCATCTTTTTGAGAATTTTGAGTATGGTTTTGTTTGAGGCCTCTGCTTGGTCATTCCCTTGAGGATAGTAAGGTGTTGAAAAATGATGTTGGATGTGGAACTTTTCACATAACTCTTGAACATCTTGATTCTTGAAAGGTCATCCATTGTCTATGATTATAGATTGAGGGATTCCATATCGACAGATGATGTAGTTCAAGATAAATGAGGAGATATGTTTCCCAGTGATGGTAGTAAGAGGTACTGCCTCTATCCACTTAATGAAGTATTCTGTAGCCGTGATAATGAACTTATTCCCATTAGATGAAGATGGATGTATTTTGCCTACCAGATCCTGGCCCCATTGACAGAAAGGCCATTTTGATGTAAAAGGATGTAGTTCTTGTGTCGGTGCATGAATCAAATTGCTGTGAACCTGACATTTTTGGCATTTCTTAACAAAATGATATGATTATTTTTCCATGCAAGGCCAATAATAACCCAAACGGAGGAGTTTTTTGGCTAGGGTTATTCCACTTGAGTGAGTACCACAAATACCCTCGTGAACTTCTCGTAGGGCCGTTTCAGATTCATTGCATTCTAGACATCGGAGTAGTGTACCATCAAGACCTCGACGATAAAGGACATCTGTGATTAAAGTGTGTCAGGCGGATTGATGAATAAAGTTGCATTTTTTATTCCTGGAAAGGTCAGGAGGTAGGACATCATCTTTCAGATAAGCATAGGTTTTTTCATATATGGAGGTTTCAGTGGTTTCTAGATGACATATGGTAGCGGATTCTGATTGATAATGGGAAGGACATGATACTTGTTCTACCATAAACTCATAACAAACACGCTTCTTAGGCAATTGTAGTAATGAAGCGATCGTAGCCATAGCATCTGCAGCTTTGTTCTCCGCCCTTGGAATCTGATCAAACTTGATACTAGCAAAGGATTGTTTCAGATTATCTATTTGCTGCTTGTAAGGCATCAATTTGTCATCTTTGGTTTGATATTCATCATTGACTTGATAATTAACCAATTGAGAGTCCCCATAGACTTGTAAATTTGTGATTTTCCATTGAATTGCAATCTTGACCCCAATAATCAATGCTTCATATTCTGCCACATTATTGGTACATTGAAACATGAGTCTGTATGATTTTGGAATTGTGTGTCCTTGGGGAGAGATGAAAAAAATCCTTGCTCTTGATCCTCGTTGTGTATACGATCCATCAAAATATAGTATCCATTGTTGGGGCATTATTGTCATGATGTCTTCATTTGGGAACTCATTGTCATTGGGCGATTATCTGGTAGAGGAGCTTCAACTAGCTATTCAGCGATTACTTGTCCCTTGATTGCCTTTCTTTCGAAATATTGAATGTCAAATTCACTTAGGAGCATAACCCATTTTTCCAATCTACCTGTTAAGGCAGCTTTACTTAGTAGATACTTCAAAGGATCAATCTTTGCAATTAACCTGATTGTATGAGCCATCATGTAGTGTCTCAACTTTTGAGTAGAAAACACCATTGCTAAGCAATATTTTTCAATGAATGTATAGTTTATTTCATAGCCATTTAAAGTTTTACTGATGTAGTAGATAGCATGCTCTTTTCCTGTTTATCCTCTTGTGCTAAGAGTTCCCCCAATGAGATATCAGTTGTAGCAATATACAATATGAGGGGTCTTCCTTCTGTTGGTGGTATGAGAACAGGTGGTGACATTAGATATTGTTTGATCTGATTGAATGTCGCTTCACACTTCTCATCCCACATGAAAACTATGTGTTTATGCAATAGATGATTGAAAGGGTGACTTCTATCTACCAACTGGGAGATGAATCTCCGGATTGATTGAAGCCGTCCTTGTAGTGATCGTAGTTGGCTGATGTTCCTAGGAGGTGGCATCTCCATTATAGCTTTGACTTTTTTCGGATCCACTTCAATGCCCTTTGCTGAAACAATGTATCCTAGTAACTTTGCTTATGTAACCCCGAAGACACACTTCTTAGGGTTTAACCTGACATTAAATTTTTCCATCCGCGTGAAGATTTTATCTAGGATATGCAAATGTTCTTCCCTAGTAGTAGATTTCGCCAAGATGTCATCGACATAATCCTCCATGAAAGTGTGCATCATATCATGGAAGATCGTTGTCATTGCTCTTTGATAAGTTGCTCCTGCATTCTTTAAACCAAATGGCATGATGTTCTAGCAGAAGGTTCCCCATGGACATGTAAAAGTCATCTTTTCTTGATCTTCTGGAGCTATTCTTATTTGATTGTACCCAGAGAAACCGTCCATGATTGATAACATGGCATGCCCTGCCATCAAGTCTACAATGATGTCTATATTTGGAAGTGGAAAATCATCCTTCGGGCATGCTTTATTGAGGTCCCTGAAATCTGTGCAGATTCTAATGCTATTGTCCAGCTTGGAAATAGGCACAAGATTTGATATCCATTCAGCATAATCTATAGATCGTATGAATCCTGCATCCAGTAATTTCTTTAGCTCTATTTTGACCATTAATGCAATATGGGGGTGCATTTTTCTTAATTTTTGTTTAACATGGTTGATTCCTTTTGGCAAAGACAAATGATGCATAAGCAGATTTGGATCTAAACCTGGCATATCGGAATATGACCAAGCAAAGTTGATGCTTCTTACTTTGAAGAATTGGATGAATGCCGGTCTTTCTTGTTCTGTCATTGATTCTGCTAGATATAGTATTTTTGCCTTCTCTTCTGTGCCAATGTCCACCGCTTGTGTAGGTTCGACTAGAACTGATGATCGCTCATGATAGTGTTCTGGGAGAGTGTCAAATCTTCCATCCTTTAGTGCCTCTGAAAGGTTTTCACCATTGGATGCATTCTTTATTTTTACTTTTTCCAGATCTAATGCTGCCATAGAATGGTTTTCACCATTAGATCTATTTTCCCTGTTGTCACTTTTGCAACTGGAAGATTTGACACCCTCCTGCTGAGTCGTATTGTTATGAGTATTATGGATAGAATTTGTATCAGGTTCAGTATGACAAAGGAAATGTACGATAGCATCATCATTTTCAAATTTTGGTACAGTTAATGGTTTGGCAGGTTCCCAATCAATAAGTTCCAGATGGATTAATGGCATGGTATCATCAGATTGATTTAGGTCAATGGAGGTAAGGGTGAGGATAGCAAGATCGTCATAATTGTCATTTGGGATATCGAGATCCATGATGGTACCCTCTTCGAAATCATCTAGTTCACTCAAATTCTGTTCGTCCTCACTAGAGTCATCGATATTTAGTGATTCCTCGACGAATGGTATAGACCCTGAGCCTTGGCCCTCCTCACGTGTAGGTGCATATTTTTGAATCACATCGACTGGAATATCAATGTCAAGTAGATCACAAGGTAATGCCCACTCATATTCATTTGAGTCTGTTTCAGAACCATCTCTAAAGTGAAGGATATTTTCCATAGCTGTCTTTTTTAGCTCTTGCTTCTCTTCTTTAGAGTATCCTAGTCCTGGTTTTTCTTTTGTATGGAGAGTGAGAGGTGTGATAGGTTCTAAGATTCCCTCCTTTCTTAACCCCAATGGTCCTTGTCCTTCATAACCCATCTTTTCAAGAATAGCCTTTCCTTTTCCATACTTGTCTGTGTTGATGCTAATATTTTTGGTATCGGTCTCTGATGTTGATGTTTCTTCATCCTTGTATAACCAATCCAGGATTGCTTTGTTGTCCATTTCTTCTGCTATGGTTCTAGATTTTACAAATGTTTCTTGAAGAATTTTGGTAGGCATAGATGTTGGAGGTTTGATTAGTGATGGTTGACCATATTTCCTAGGAGATGGCATTAACTATGATAAGTTAAGTGATTTCTCCATTGAGTACTGTCCCATTCCTTTATCTGTCAACTAAACTTGCTTTTGAAATTTGTATGATAGAGAAGTTTGTGTATCCAGATTGTTTGTTTCATCATGACTTGTTTCTTTTTCTTTACCTTTCTTTTGCACCCACTTGGTAGAGATGCTTGGACTTTGTTCATTCTTGGATGATGATGAACTTGAAGCTTCCATGTTGTGAGGGACAAAGGTGTCTTGAGATATTCTTAATGTGTCACAATGTTGTGGGTGATTATAATCAGCAGCTATAGTCACCTCTTGTCCGTTTACTGGAAACTTCAGGCATTGATGGTATGTAGAAGGTACGGCCTGCATTTCATGAATCTAGGGTTGTCCTAAGAGTATATTGTATGTCAATTCTTTTTCTAATACTTGACATGCTATATGCTTCATCACAGGTCCCACTTGAATGGGTAATACAATCAAACGTTTGGATGATCTTTCCTCCTCATCATAGGCTTTGATGGTCATTTTCTGTTGAGCATCAATAACGTCTTCAGAATATCCTAGTGCACAGACTAATTTGAGGGTGAAAACGTTCAAACCAACCCCCCCGTCTATTAGAACTCTCTTAACACGATGATTATGGATACAAACTTCGATATGCAATGCTGTGTTATGCAGGTGGTTTAATGAGACATCATCCTATTGAGAGAATGACAGACAATGAGGGGTAGTCAGATTTCCCACCATAGCTTGGAATTGACAAACATCCAAATTATTTGGTACGGTTGTGGCAACTAATGCTTGCTCGAGAAATTCTTTATGTGATGGTGACAACCTAAGGAGTTCCAGTATTGAGATTTGGGTGGGGATGTTTTGTAATTGATCAACAATATTATAATGAGATTGAGGTGTAACCGCACGTTGAGATCCCACTCCTTTTAATACTACCTTGGCTTGCCCTCTAGTCATGATGTTTGTTGGTTGACGTTCTTGATTCTCTCGGGGGGTGTTTTGCATTTGATTGATAATATCATAATGTGATGGAGGTGGAACCACATGTGTGGATCCCATTCCCCTTAACATTACTTTCGATTGTCCCCTAGTTAGCACATTGGCTGGTTGATGTTCTTGATTTTCTCTGATTTTTAAGACATTGATTTGATTATCAGAGTTTTGCATGCTTGGGAATAAATCCAAAGAGGTAATGTTGTTGGTTTCATTCTCATCAATATTATCACTAACTACATGATCATTTTTGACTTCAGATAGACACAGGATTGTTGTGTTATAGACATGATTGGCGTTATTCCCTTTGCTATTTGATGATGATGCACCTTTGTCATAATTTGGCAAAGGATCTTTGAAGGCTGAATGATCGTTATTATTTTGAGGTCCTTCCACATACACTTTGTTACTGTCCACCAAATCTTGTACTGCATGTTTCAATTCCATACAATCATTTGTTTTATGACCCTTGTTATTATGATAGTTGCAATAATCAACGTCATTCCACCATGATGGTTTGACTTTTGGATCCCAGAACCTAGCTTCCCGTGCAGTGAGAAGGCCTCTGGTAACTAGTTCCTTCATTGTTGATTCCATTGATTGACCTAAAGGTGTGAACCTTCGTCGATTTGATGGTTTTTGATATGGTAGTGTTTTTGCGCATTCGTTGTTCTGCATGGTTTTTGACTGGACTTTTTGGTCACTGTTTTGATTGTTTGAAGAAGATGCAGTCAAGTTGAAAACTGGTTTGACATTTTGTGAATTGCTTGTTGTTTCATTTGTGTTGCGATTCTTTTGCCAAATTTTTGGTTTATCATTGCTTGAGTGTTGATTGGAGTAGTTA
>VCHN02001196.1:0-24431 GCA_007115665.2 Sequoiadendron giganteum
ATGATGCATGGTGGGCAGTGCATCACCTGATTCCCTATACAGATCCAGATTCGCCAGCACCAGTCGAGAGATGAGGCATAGGGCCGAGAGGATGACAGAGAGGTGGAGGTACCAGAGTGGGTAGAGTTGGTGGTAGAGATGGTGGTAGAGGTGGGAGATGAGGATGGAGAGGACAGAGAGGGGGACATGCACCGATTGAGGAGGTAGTAGCAGTTGATGTACCGATGGTGGACATCAGAGGGGGAGTGGATGTACAAGATGGGGGTGAGGATGCTGCAGTGGAGGTAGTGGTTGAGGAGCATGTAGATGTGGATGCTAGACTAGAGGACGTTGCAGAGGATCTAGATGTAGAGATGGATTTGGACCCTCTAGGGATTTTGGTGGGATATGGAGAGGATGATATAGAGGAGGATGTTGAGGAGGAGCAAGAGAGACAGCTCAGAGATTAGATAGTGGAGGGGAGATGGGAGGAGGATGCTCCTAGGGATGGTGACAGGGAGGCTTTGGAGGAGAGACTCAGACTAATGATAGCAGAGTTTGATGCGATGAGATTAGAGAGAGATAGTGCCTTCACAGAGAGGGACAATGCATATGCAGAGAGGGACAGTGCATACACCGAGAAGGACAGTGCGCGTACAGAGAGGGACAATGCTCTCATGGAGAGAGACCAGGCTATAGCTCGATGATAGGAGGTAGAGCAGCAACTTTCAGAGATCAGACGCCTTTGCAGTGGTTCTTCATCTGAGGGTTTTGCTTGTGAGCTAGTCAGATCAGTTGAGAGAGCATCATACTATAGGGATCTTTATGAGGCCGCAGTGCTAGCAGAGAGATGGGATCCTACATTTTCAGAGGTGCATAGTTAGGGCAGGAGTCATACTCAGAGTCAGAGGACACAAAGTACAGAGGGGGTGGTAGGACCACCGAGGACAGGTCCATACAATAGGCCTTCCACCTCACAGAGGCTACCTTCAACTGTTTTCCCACCACCATCACTATGTGATAGCAAGGGTAGCGGGACACGATGATAGGGACTTATGTAGACAGTTGTATTTTGATCAGAGAGCTTGCAAGCTCATGTTTTATTTATTGATACATTCAGACATTATACTGTGACACACTTTTTGAGTGATATATATATATATATGATTTTGGCGGCTTCTACATGATATGCAATTCTATGTGATGGATATACATGTGTTATGAATGAATTGTTTCTATATGTTTATGAGTTATAAATTTTACAATGATGTTATGGATGATTCTATTTACTTATGATAATGAATGCAATGATCTACATGATGCTTATTTATATGTGTGATAATATGTACATGCAACATTTACCTTATATGATGATGCAATTCCTATTATGTAATGATGTGAAATGCAATGCAACTATGTGAAATGTATGATAATGCAAATGATCTAATGTTGTTATTGTGTCACAGGACCTTATCTTTATGTCAAAGAAGAGAAATGTTAGGATGAAATTAATTCAGAATGTTAATAAGACATAATTAAAGTATGATTGATGGAGAAAATGATAGAATGAAAATTGATTGATTGAGAAAAATATATAATCTTCGATATATTGCCAAATATGCTATACTTGCTTGTTATCATCATTGGGTGGGACATGACATAGATGGATAGTACACACTATGATATGAGATAGACCATAGTGTACAAAGTTATCCACTTGTGAAAAACAGACAGTCGTAGATAAGGAGTGTCTTAACTCAGACTAAGGATAAGATGCCCCAGTCATTTAGTCAAGACAAACCAAAGACATCAAACAAATATAAGATGGGTCATGAGACGTCATTGCTCCTCTAAATCCTTGATTGGACATCCTTAAGGAAACTAGTAACATGACTCAAAAACCAATGTTTGAACAGATAGTTGATAGACATCAGCCAAAGAAAAAGAGTCCTAAGACATCATTGCTTCTCTAAATCCTTCAAGGGACATCCTCAAGAAAGCTAGTAACAAGATCTTGCACAAATCGATAAAAAGATAAGAAAAAATAAGATATAAAGTCATAAATCCAAATAAATGTATTCGCCAAAACTTGATCTTCTGGGATTGTTTGATGTTGATGTTTGACATAGCGTAATGTGAGAGAATGACACATACCGCATAAGACGTTGAGTCTGGTTTTGACTTGGTGACTGCTATATAAGGCATGACAAAGCCTGGTTTCAGAAAGACACATGTCGCATAAGACGTTGAAGTGACAAGCCACATGAGACTATGACAATTTGATGACGTCTATTGACAAGAAAGACATATCTTGTGTAAGACATAAATTGATCACTTTGACAATGTGTTTGATATTGACTTGACAATTTGAGATGTTTTGCCTTGTTGCATGACTTGTTTTGATTCTTGGACTGATAAGAGTGTGTGCATGTGTATTGACAATGTATGACATGAAATGATACCCTAAACTATGATATGCAACTTGTGTGATGGTGATTGTGAATGAACCCTATTGGATTGACCTAGTGTGGTCTCGGGAGCTCATCAATTGATTAGCCTTGCCTACGTTGTACATGTAGAGACCTCGTAGTTCGACACAACCAATGACTTTGAATGTACAAACAGTCATGATTTAATGTGTGATACATGACAAACCTAAACTAATAGACCTAATGCCTCGGGGGTACATCGATTGATGGCCTTGCTTATGTCCCAATCGCAGAGGCAACATAGTTCGACTATGTCTATGACTAACTTAACATGACTGACTTGACATAATGACTTGACATGATGACCTGACTCTATTTTTGGGATTTTCTAACATTTCTCGATTTTTTTGGATTTTTGAAGTTTTCTAATGTTTTTGGTATTTTTCAAGATATTTTTGTTGATGTGATGTTATGTACAAGGTGTTAGGGCATAGAACAAGGATTTTCCCCCAGTCGGGAATAAGATTTGGAAGATGGAGTGGGTAATGTGATGGAATGGATGTTAGATTTCAATCATTTCAAGGAATCGATAAGACAACCGGTTATTATGAATGATGGTAGACGGAAGAGCGAGCTTGACTACACATGGCACCTATTTGCCAGGTTTTCACCATGGTACTTATCCATAGCGCCACCGAAGTGGTTTTCACTATTGGATAGATTTATTTCTCTTTTCTCTTTTGATTTTCTTAAAAAAAATTGGTGTTACAAAGATGCCTATTTGCCAGGTTTACATCAAGGTAACCATTTTTTTGTTTTTTCAATTTTTTTTGTATTTTCTAGATTGAGACACGGATTCTCAGAAGCTAAGCATAGAACCTCTTTAGATGTAGAAAGTTGATAGGTGACATAAGCGGCTCACCTTCAGGAGTAGAGAGTTGGTACGCTCCTAATCCAAAGGCTTCTGTGACTATATAGGGCCCCAACCAGTTAGGCTCGAACTTACCTGGTTTTTCTCTTTCAGCTTGGTTCTTAGGATTCTCCATTAATACCAGGTCACCAATGTCAAAATGTCTATTGAGAACCTTCCTATTGTAACTATGATGAAGACGATTTTGATATGCTTGCAAATGATCTAACGCTTTCTGTCTTCGTTCATCCAGCAGTTCTAGCTCTTGTAACCTAGAGACACGGTATTCTTCATCATCAACATGACCCTTCAAGGATACCCGTAGAGAAGGTATTCAACCTTGATAGGTAAGATAGCTTCGGACCCGAATATGAGGGAAAATGGAGTGGCACCGGTGGGAGTACGGATGCTTGTGCAATAAGCCCATAAGGCAAGATTAAGTTGTAGGTGCCAATCATAGCCAGCGTCATTGACAGTCTTCTTCAAGATTCTAACAATAGTCTTATTAGATGCCTCAGCTTGGCCATTACCTTGTGGGTAATACAGAGTGGAGAAATGGTGTTTGATGTGGAATTCTTCACATAAATGGCGTACTTATTGGTTCTTGAATGGGCAGCCATTGTCTATGATTATGGATTGTGGTACACCATACCGACAAATGATATAGTTTAGGATAAACTTAGATATTTGTGTGCCGGTTATGTATGTCATGGGAATAGCTTCAATCCATTTGGTGAAGTATTCGGTGGCGGTGATGATGAATTTATGGCCATTTGATGATGGAGGGTGTATCTTACCTATGAGGTTGAGTCCCCATTGGGCAAAGGGCCATGGTGAAGTAATTGGACGAAGCTCTTGCACTGGCACTCTTATCAAGTCTCCATGTATTTGACATTGTTTACACTTCTTTACAAAGACGTATGAATCTTTCTCCATTGTAGGCCAATAGTAACCTAACCTCATAATCTTGTGGGCTAGAGTAGGACCACTCGAATGAGATCCGCATATACCCTCGTGTACTGCTCACAAAGTTGTTTGTGCTTCATTAGCATCGAGACATCTCATTAAGGCATTATCTAAGGTACGTCTATACAGGGTTTCACCGATGATGGTGTACTTAGTTGACTTTCAGGTGAATGTTCGACGTTGGTTATTAGACAAGTCTTGAGGTAGGGTTTGGTCAATGAGGTAATCGAATATGTCTTTATACCAAGGAGATGTAGGACCAACAATGGTACACACTATCGCCGTATCAGGGACGTCATAAGCGGGAACCAAAAGTTGTTCAACCAAGAACTTGAACTTAGGCACATTACTCAGAATATCCAACAAGGAACCCACGGTTGCCATTGCATCTGCAGCTCTATTCTGGATACGTGGTATTTGTTGAAAAGTTATGTCTTTGAAATACTATTTAAAACTATTTGTCATTCGCTTGTATGGTGCAAACTTCTCATCCTTAGTCTCGTAGTCATCATTTACTTGTCGGATTACAAGTTGAGAGTTGCCAAAAACATGTAGGCTCTTAATTGTCCATTGAACTGCCATTTTCAACCCTGTCACTAGAGCTTCATATTCTGCTATATTGTTGGTACAAGGAAATGCAATCCTAAATGATTTGGGAATGGTATCAGCTTGAGGTGTGACAAATAAGATACCAACTCTTGAACCACGATTTGTGTGTGACCCATCAAAGTACGGTTTCCATTATGTTTTAATGTCAACGTTGAAGAGAAATTCATCTGGAAAATCTGCCACTAATGGATGGTCTGCCTTTATAGGTGCATCAGCTAGTTGATCTGCAATCACCTATCCTTTTATAGCCTTCCTTTCGACATACTGAATTTCATACTCGCTAAGTATCATGACCCATTTAGCCAATCGGTCTATTAAAGCTCCCTTACTTAGGAGATATTTAAGTGGATCAATCTTTGCAATTAACCTTGTTTGTCGATTGAGCATGTAGTGCCGAATTTTTTGGGTAGCAAAAACTACCGCAAGACAGGCACGTTCTATGTTGTTGTAATTCAATTCATAGCCCACTAAGGTACGACTGATATAATAGACCGCTCTCTCACGACCTTGATCATCTTGTTGTGTGAGAAGAGCCCCTAATGCCGACTAAGTTGCTGAGATGTATAATATCAATGGTTTTCCCTCTATAGGTGACATTAAGACTGGTGGAGTAAGCAAATAGTCCTTGATTTGCTGGAAGGCCTCTTGACATTTAAGGGTCCATACAAATGGCACTCCTTTCTTGAGTAGATGCTGAAATGGATGTATTTTATCCGCCAATTGTACTATGAAATGTCTAATTGACTGTAATCTCCCTTGTAAGGTTCTGAGTTGACTAATGCTGACTGGAGGAGGCATTTCTATGATGGCTCTTACCTTCTCTGGATCTACTTCAATGCCTCTGTAAGAGATGATATACCCTAACAATTTCCCTGATTTGACTCCAAAGACACACTTCTTCGGATTTAGCCTGACATTGTAATTCTCCAGCCTTTGGAATATCTTGTCTAAGACGTTCAAATGATCTTCCCTTGTTTCTGATTTTTCTATGATGTCATCTACATAATCTTCCATGAAAGTATGTACAAAGTCATGGAAAATTGTGGTCATGGCCTGCTGATAGGTAGCTCCTGCATTCTTAAGGCCAAATGGCATAACATTCCAACAATATGTGCCCCACGGACACGTAAAAGTCATTTTATGCTGGTCTTCAGGTGCGATTTTAATCTAGTTATATCCAGAGAAACCATCCATGAGGGATAGCATCTCGTAGCCTACTGTAAGGTCTACTATCATGTCAATATTCGGCAAAGGAAAGTCATCCTTAGGACATGCCTTGTTGATGTCTCTAAAGTCAGTGCAAATGCGAATGCCCCCAGTTGGCTTAGTCACTGGTACAAGATTTGATATCCAATCCACATAGTCTATTGTCCTTATGAATCTTACATCCAAAAGTTTCTTAAGTTCTACTTTGACCAATAGAGCAATTTGCGGATGCATCTTCCTCAACTTCTGCTTGACTAGCTTAATACCTGGATGTAGAGGTAAATGGTGCAATATTAGATCCGGATCCAACCCTGGCATGTTAGCATATGACCATGCAAATTTTATCTGTCTCTTTTGAAAGAAGTCCTTAAACTCAGATTTTTATGTCTCTGTTAAAGAAGCTGCAAAATAGACTTTCCTAGGATTCTCTTTTGTACCTATGTTGACTTCAACAGATTCTTCCACTAACATCGGTGACTTTTCCTATTCAATGGGGAGAATATTTAAACCTCTATCCTTGGGTGCCTTTGAGAGGTTTTCACCCTTGGATACGTCCTTTATTTTGACTTTTTCTTCATCCAAAGGCGCCTTTCAGTTTTCACCTAGGGACTCATCATTTTTCTTTTTATTGTCTTTTTTCTTTTCATTCTCATTTTTGTGACTAGAGGTGTAAATAGACTCCCCAAAGTATGCCTTATCGTCCAAGTCTATGGTAAAACCTACTTTATGGTCCCCTCTTGGTATGCCTTCTCTAAGTCCCATGAACTCAGCAATTGCTTCGTCGTTCTCGAATGTATCTATGATAGGTGTACCTTGTTGATCCCAGTCAATGAGTTTGGGATATATAAGGGGCATGTCATCATCGGAGTTTTTAAAGGTATCTGCTGTCAAGGTTAATACAGAGTGGTTGACATGGTCGCAGAAGTTTTGGACTAACTCCTGCTTGGTCTTTTCCCTACGGGTAGGTAAACTCTGATGTGGGACCATAGTAAGGGAAGATTGGTCAGAAGATGGGTTTTTAGGTGCCCAAGATGCATGATCAAGGGTTTCCCAATAATAGTTCTCTTGCCATTCTTGTTTGGACAAGTGCTTCTTAGGATGGGGACTAGATAATTTTGGTTCAAGTTTCACGTTGAGGTCCAATTCTCCAAATAAGGCATCTATGTTCATAGTACTAGTAGATGAAAGGGACTCCCACTCACCATCACTTGAGTAAGGGGATTCATCAAAAACTGGAGGTTTGTCGTAAACTGGGGTTTTGTCGCAAATTGGGGGAAGTGGTTCATGAGATGTCTCGATGTCTGCGTAATCATTCACTTCCTCTTGAAATGATAACGAAGTACCAGGAAACCCGATTCTAAGCAGTTGACACCCTAGCCCTAGATATTTCAGTCGTGGGTAGACAGTAATTGGTTTTGTCCTTCCATTCTGATATAGACCTAACCGACTGTGCCCATCATAGCCTTCCTTTTGCATTATTTTAAAACCTTTCTTGTACTGGTCCTTGGCTATTTGAATAGATGGGGAGGAATATTCATGTTCTTCTTGATACAACCAAGAATCACCTTGATCCACAATTTCTTTGCTTAACTCTCCCCATTTGGTTAATGTCATTGTAGGGGGAACATGAAACGTGACCACTGACTGTCTTCTATCCGCCATGGGTAGGCCATATGCCTTAGGTGGAATTAGTTCACTAACATAGTATGATGCCTTTATTTTGTATTCGCCACAACCCTTGTCTTGGATCTCAAGTTTTGGAGTGGATGATGGTGGTTTGAATGAAAGGGACTTAGTGAGATGTGAGGGGTCAATGTATTGGGATAAAGTGGATGAAGAAGCTTCTTGGTTAACTAGCACTTGTCATTGTGGAATTTCCTTTAGGCTTGTACAATACTGAAAAGGATTTGGATCACCATCAATGGTGATCTCTATGCCATTATAGGGGAATTTGAGACATTGGTGGTATGTTGAAGGTACAACCTTCATTGCGTGTATCCAAGGTCTACCTAACAACAAGTTGTATGGGAGGGTGAGATCCAAGACTTGGAAGCTCGTGTTCATGATTGTTGGGCCAATTCGGATAGGGAGTGTGACAACTCCTTTGGACGATCTTTCCTCATCATCGTAAGCCTTGATGACTATACTCTTAGAGGTATCTACACAGTCTTCTGAGAATCCTAATTCCTTAACCAATTTAAGGGTACATAGGTTCAAACCTGCTCCTCCATCTACCAAGACTCGTCTAACTCTGGTTTCATGGACTAAGACTTCAAGATGTAAGGGGTCATTATGATCTGACTTTTTAGTTGAGTAATCCTATTGGGAAAAGGTGGCATGATGCGAATTGGTTAAATATCCCACCATCTCTTCGAAACAATTGACATCTAAATCTATAGGAACGGTTATATTCTATAGAGCTTTGTCAAGGATGGCTCGATGTCCAGGTGATAAGGTCAACAATTCCAAGATAGATATTTGTGCAGGGGTTTTACTCAATTGATCAAGAAGATTGTACTTGAACTTGGAAGGTTGCGTAGATGGTTCAGAAGAAGGACCTAGAATAGTGATCTTAGTTCTACGTGTGTTTACACTACATTTCGGATGCTTCTTAATGGTGAAGGTATCGACATGCTCATTTGCTGTACAGAGGCTATATACGATCTTTCCTTTTCCATAGTCATAGTTGGTGTTTGTGTAATTGGCTGATGGATCGGTCTTAGGTCCCGAACTGGAGGATTTTCCTTTTGTGTGGTCATGTAATGGGTCCTTGAAGACCTTATGATCACTGTTCTTAGTGTTTTTCTAGCCACCAACCTCTATGGTTCCATTCTCAACAAAGTCTTGTATTATGTTCTTGAGTTGACGACATTGTTGGAGGTTGTGCCCTTTGGTTTGATGATATTCACAATGGGCTTTGTCATCCCACCAAGAAGGTTTAAACTATCCCGGATCATACTCCCTTGGTTCCAAAGGTTTGATGAGATTGTGTTTAATCAACTCTTTGTAAATAACCTCAATTGGTTGTCCTAAAGGTGTAAATTCACGTGTAGGAAATCTCCTTTGTTGCGGTCTTTGTTGTTGTGAATTTTAGACATAGTTAGCTTGTTGATTTGGATTATCTGTCATGTCTTGATTGGAGGTGTACCCTCTAAGTGTGATAACTAGTCTGGTATGTACATTTTTAGCATCAACAATGCCATCATTTGTAACATTCTTGTTCCTAGACCAGAATTTCCTTCTATCATTTGGCGCGTTTTGATTTTGGGCAATGGGGTTCCTACCTGGTGCCTTCGTTTCACCTTTGTCTATAAGGCCTTTCTCAAGGATGATTCCCTTTTGTACTAAGTCTGAGAATGAAGTACAATAGTGTACCCTTAGATCACTTCGCAATTTGGGGTTGATGTTCTCTAGGAATATGGTGACCTTTTGTTTTTCCGGTATTTCAACGGGACATCTACTAGCTAGACTTCACCATCTCTGGAAGAAAGTGGTGAAGGTTTCACCATCTTCTTGTGTCATGTGGCACAAGGTTGCAATTGTTACCTCATTGTCTATGTTAAAAGCGAAATGTTCAACAAACTTTTTAGCTAATTCACCCCAAGATCGTATACCATATGGTAATTTAGAAAACCATTCCAGTCCTATCCTGACAAGGGTTCGTGGAAATAGTCTCATTAAGTATGTGGGGTCATATGATATGTCCATGCATGTTGTTGAGAACTCTCTAATGTGTTCTAAAGGATTCTTTCTCCCATTATACTTAGGCAAAACTGGTATAATGTATCCATGGGGAAAAGGTGTCATATACAGCGCTTTGTCAAATGGATATGGACATAGGTCTTGTGCTGAGATAGTTCATTTTCCAGACATAGACATGTTATCCATCTGTTGTTGAAGTGTTTGCATATGGTTTTGAAGGACATCGACTTGCGTCAAGGACATGGTGTTTGTGAAATTGGGATCAATGTAGGTGTTTTGATACACCATGTTCTATGATGGGTTGTGATTGGGCGAGGGAATATATCCTGTCAAAATATTCTGATTCGGTATAGGGATATTCCCTATCTGAATGGTTTGAGTTGGTATAGGAATGCTTCCTGTCTGAATTGTCTGATTAGGAATAGGAATGCTTCCTGTCTGAATTGTCTAACTTGGTATAGGTATATTTCTGCCAACTTTGGTTCTCTTACCAGTCGTGTTGGTGCTAAAGGGGTTGGAGAAAGTTGCCCCCGTAGTAAATTGTAAACCCTGTGTGATGTTGAAAGGGGTGGTGTTTACAATTGACGATGTCTGAGTTGGTATACCAATCAGTATTGCTGCGGTAATTTATGGAACAGAGATAGTTGACGTTGCAGTTTGAGATGGTTGAGTTGAATATGTCTGCAAGGTACGTATATCAAATCCTATGGGTAGTTTGGTACCTTCTGCTAGCAGTTTTGCTAGATAGTGTTGGGGATCATTTGCCAAACAGTCATCCATAAAGGATGCAAATTCAAGATCTTGTACTATTGCATCTATGTCTTCTATGAAAATTTGACCATGTGTGTCTCTTGTGACATGTTTTTCTAGCAAAGACTTGTGTGGTTCTTTACTGCTCGACGGTTGGTTTCGGCACGGATTGATGAATTCATTAGGGCCTATCATTGCTTTGTGTTTCTTTTTGGACCTTGTTTCGACCATGAAAAAGTTGCTCAAAATGGGTAATGCAGACTATGCCTAAAAACTAATATGACCTATGTCTATGTTTTTGGATTTTTGGATTTTTCTGACGATAAATGACGTAGCTAAAATGGTTTCTAAAAGATGTACACTAAGATGACGTATGGTAGGACAGACATTATGCAAAAATCTATAGAAGATTATGATGATAAATGGTTCTAAAATGGCTATAACCTACCTACCTATGGGATAAATGCATGCAACTAGGTTGACTGACTATGACAAACCAGAATATGGACGTTTCCAAAGACAAGGAAAGTTATCTAATCTTGTGAAATGCAATTTCCTAGGGAGTATCTATTTGCATGCGACTTAAGATGACTATGACTAGGATGTTCACTATAATTAAGATGTATATGACACCTAATGATGGTAACTAAGACTTATATGACACCTAATGGATGCAAGATTTTTGAGAAAAATTTTGACAGTTTCTGTTCAAGGTTGATTTTAAGGAACAGAAAAGAAAATGACAGTGATATGTTCGGACTCAGTTTGCAATTTTGAATGTTTTCTGTTAATAGGAAAATGTGGTTCACCTAACAGTTGCGGTTCAAAATTTGGCAGTTGCGGTGTTTCTGGAAAATGCGGTTCAAAATTTGACAGTTGTGGTCTTTTCTATGACAGTTGCGGTTTAAAAATGCACATGCGGTTTTTCCTATTATGGACTCTGAGAACCTGATTTTCCTGCTAGACACTTGCGGTTCGTAAATTGATAGATGCGGTTTGAATTCACACATGCGACTCAGAATGTGACAGATGCAACTCGAAACTTTTCGACTGAAAATGAAAAATTTATGTCAGATAGATGCAGTTATTCCCCTAACAGATGTGACTCGCTAATACAGATGAGGTGATTAAACTGACAAATGCAACTCTGTTTCTGACAGTTGAAATTTTTCCCGAAAGTTGTTTGACTGACTTTGTTTGATCAAGATTTTGGCAAATACAACAAACAGCAAACACAGCATGCAAAGTATTTTCAGTTTTGTGATGAATGGACTATTGAGACTTGAAAAACATTTACACCCTATGCTTTTAGGACAGTTTTTGTTGAATTCTTACTTGGATTTCTCCAGCTATGCATATTTATGGTGGATGATTAGTAGCTTGACCCCACTGGCTCCCCTCCACGACACTCAGTTATACGGGGCAGCGAAGCTACAGTACCCATGAATCTCCCATGGCATACCTTTCAACTCTACACATAAACCGTAAGATTGTAAGACGGCTTCACAGGGCGGACCTTGTTGCGCCAACAAGTAGATAGGATTTTGGTAACTCTACAACAAGGTGTTTAATTCGGGCATTCTATACGTGGGACACTATCCAACTTTTTGTATACCGGCTGGAAGTCGCTTGGCTTTACTGTGCTACCGGTCTGAGTCATCTTGGGGTGAGTACTTTTTCCCACCAAGACAAGCCCAAATTCTAGAGTCAGTAACCATTTCTCTTACACCCAGGATCACATGAATGCGCAAGGGTAGAGGATACTTCGATTACTAAATCATGGGGTTCTAAACTAACAATGTAGACATGAAAAACACTGGTAAATTATTAAGCCCAAATGAAATTGTTTACACTACCAAAGAGAAGTTAATTTTAATCCACATGATGATTATCTATCTATCAAATGAAAAATCTTGGTAAAAAGATAAAAGCATTAGGTCCTGCATGCAAATTTTGTCAATAGTTCATTGTTTGTCTTTGGTTTTTGTATTGTCTTCTATGCTTCATCCTGCAAACACTTGTTATTCCATCTTGACACAACTGAACCAAGCATTAGCGAAAATCCAAATCACCTAAAAAGCGAAAATTGAAAATATGGATGCACGAAAATCAATTAAAAAAAATTCTTTACTAGCCAGATGTGGCTTTCGGAGCCACATATGCGGTTCGATTGGTGATAGGCGGATGCATTTAATGGAGTGTCTAATGTAGTTCAGGAATTCATTGACAGGTAGATGCGGCGATTGACAGGTGGATGCAGTTTATGGTGTGTCAGATGCGGTTCGTAATGACAGTTGCATCGTTGTTTTTGACAGATGCAGTTCACTGGACGGAAAACCTGCAAAAAATGAAAAATAAAAAATGGAAAAATGGAAAGATGTGCGGATTTGAAGTGTGCTTCACGTTGGGTTCACCAAATGTAACATTAGAATAAATCTATGATAAGATTTGCAACTAGAATGAACAATTGTTAATCCTAATCTAAATCAAAACTAATCTAAAAATCAAACAATAAAGAACAAGGAAATAAACATGATAAAAACTAAACAAACTAAATTGATCTCACCGAATATGCATTCATCCCTTCGAATTATCTCCATTGCTCTTCTCCATTTTTCCTTTTTAGTATTCTTGCCCTTAGATTTCTTTGTTTGAATGCAAGTATAGCTATATTGAATGTTTAAGCAAAATATCGAAGAATGGTCTCTCTTCTCAAAAGTGTATGATTTCGAGAGGAGGAATAATGACTGTGACAGGCCATTTTATAGATTTTGTGTTTTCGAATGATCGGCTCAGATTGAAAGAGAGATTGACGGATTAGATTGATGAATCCCATGCAATGAAATATGTGACAGATAGAACGCGAGTTAGTACGTGAGTTCAACTGCAGGATAAAGACTAATTTTAGAATGTGAGTTAGAACATGAGTTCCAATCTTCATCTTCAAAAATAGAAGAAATAGACTTTATATGCAAAAGCCAAAGTTAGAAGTTGGAGATTAAATGCATGTGAATGCAAAATGAGTTAGAACTAGTTAATCGACTAGTTGTGACAGAGAGTTCTCTCTCAGAGTTAAACTGGTGTTTGAACTCAAGAGATAATTGGAGAACTAAAAATAGAACTCGAGTCCAAAGGTGAGTGAATGTAAGAGATAACTGAATGATGGAAGAATGTGACATAATTATTTAAATAATGAATTAAATGTTACTTTAATTCAACATTCGAAAATAAGACTTTAATTAAATAAATAAAGTAATTTATTTAATTTGACTGTTTGAAAAGGATAAATATGAATAATTAAATAATAAATATTTAATTATAGATAAAAGGGGTTAAATGAATAATTAAATAAAGATATTTAATTATAGTTAGAAAAGTATGATAAAGGGGGAATTAAATAATAAATTATTTAATTGATAGATAAAGGGGGAATTAAATAATTAGTTCACAACATAATTAAATAAATATGATTTATTTAATTAATTAAGTTGAATAAAGGATGATTATGAATTAATGAATTAATTAAAAAGGGTATTTAATTAATATGTGTTAGAAAGGTAATTAAATAATAAACATTATTTAATCATGACAATAAACTATAGAAAATTATGTTGAAATGTGTACTCGCAGGCCTAGACCAATTTTCTAAGCCCACACAAACCATTGTAGATCTTCTTCTTTTTCTTTTTCACCTTCACCAAAAATTCATTGTTATCTTCTTTGAATTGTTGAGGATTTCTTGGTGTTACAGGGGGAGAAATGGAATACCCACCTATACATGAGTGTGGCAGGCAGTCAAATGAAGTGGCTTCCTTTAGATTTACCCCAGTAGCTAAAGTATCCACCGGATTGGGAGGTGACATTTGATGTGCCTCTAAACCATCGCTATGAATCACATGTTCATGAGGGGAATTTGAAGCAACTACATAGTGTTCTGGACTAGCATCCTTCCACCATGTCGCAGTATGTGAAACCTTTTCTTTGTAGTAAGGGCAATGTGTAGTAAGGTGACCAATTTTGAAGCACCTCTGACATCGAAAATGGATACCTTCATAGTCTAGTTGTTGAACCCAACACTGACCATCCATCCCAAGGGTTATCTTTACTGGAAGATCCCTTGAAATATCCAAATCAACCAGAATCTGAGCATATGTTGTGTGCATGAAATCTGATGATTCTGTGTCAATCACCAATTTTTTTCCCAATGCATCCCCGATTGCTTTAAAATAGGCATCACTCTAGAATTGGAGCGGGAGATGTGGGAGACACACCCAAACCGGTTTAACATTGAAGGCCTCTGTCAATGGGTTGAAATTGGGGTGCCACGGTTTGGTGAGCAGAAGGTGTTGACCCCAAGCCTATATATTGTGTAAGACAGTGTTTCGGTCCTCCTCCTCATCAAATGTAGCGATGAAAAATCCCCCTGTGCAAGGGTAAATTTTGAGATCATCCTTAAGAACTAGTTTCCACGATTCAGTGATCCATTGATGGAGTTTAAGAAGGCTTGGCCATAAGCGCCCAAACCTGCAAATAAGCCCATGTGCAACAAAGTAATCCCAATTTTCTACAATTTATGATTTAATATCTCCATCAAAGCTGAGATTGATAGGCTTACTGATGGCTTGGATGGGCCCTCCCTAGTCGCAATCTATGTTGAGATTCATGTTGTCAATTTTTTTCTTAGCACCGTCGTTGCTACAACTCTTTAATGCCTATGAGATATCCTTTTACTACAAACCTAGGGATGCCACAGGAGGAGGATGGTAACCCCTACCACTTGGATCAACATTCATGCCCAGTTGGTCATCCCACTATGCATTAGGGTTTTAGTCCAAGCATGAAGGTTTCCCGTCACCATCCTTTCTACCCCTTCATAGAGCAGTTTTGAAGTTCTGGCCATATCATTCAATTTTCCATTAGAAGTAGCGGGTACCAAAAGAGAAGTCACTTTGGTAGCCAAAACACCAGTCAATCCACTCGAGAAACATTGTGAGCCCATGGCTATGCCATCCAGTGCACCATAATCTCCCAGTGCACCATAATCTCCCGATGAAGCATCTCCAATGGAGGCGAATCCAATTGACTTCTCAGGGCATGGAGAAACCCTAGAACCAGATGTGAAGGCCAATTTCTACAATTTTGGCATTTTTCAATAGAGCTCAAAATGTGTCTCAACCTTGCAATTATATGTGGTTTATTGTTGATAGGATGTGTGTGTGTATATATATATGTTTCCTAGTTACACCAATAGGTGTACACAATGGTAGCACGAAGCGAATAGAATGGTCGACATACATTAAATAAAAGATATATTTTAAATTTGAATTGTTCGTTATTAGGTTTTAGATCTAATGGAAGATATTTTATTGGCCTATCTTGCCCTAGAATATAACTCTATTTTATGAGGGCATTGTATTACGACTGCGGTATAGAGAGACGGTGATGTATTATGAGAGTTTGATAGCGTTTGTGTTGTCTCTTGATCTCTGAGTGGTGATACTCCTGTGAGAAGATTTCTCTACAAGTATATTGTACTCTTTGTGATTTATTGAATAATATATTGTGCAACTTTTAGAGTGTGGGGTTTTTCTCCTAAAAGGGTTTTCCCCATGTAAATCACTATGCCGTGGTATGCATGATATTTATGTTTATTTTTGTTTAAGTTTATGTAACTGTTAAAGATATATAAAATTTTGCATTATTCTCCTCTCTAGATTAGTGTAGGAAATTTTTCTACTACCTTAACTTCCTTACAAGTGGTATCAGAGCTTGATCACCTTTGGCTTTAGTTGTGGGTTGTTGGGTTTTTTGAACTAATCCAAGTTTGAGTGGGAGCTTGTGCAGAAGACACTTTGTAATCTTGTTGCAAGAATTTTTAGATGGCAAGTTCATCAAGGAGAACAAAGGTGCAGAAGTTTTTTGGAAATAATTTTGATATGTGGAAGCTGAAGATGAAGGACTGTTGATAGATCAAGATCTATGGGATGTTGTTGATGAGAATGTTTCAAAGCCTGCAGATCCTACTCAAGCTGCTCAATATGACGTTATGGACCATAAAGCCAAGGGTCTAATCTTATGCTTGAAAAAATCTAATTTAATTAATGTCCATGAGGATACCTCTACACAAAAACTATGGAAGAAGCTTGGTGAGATGTATCAAGCCAAATCTTTAGCGAACAAGATTTTCTTGAGGAAGAAGTTGTATTCCTTGAGAATGGAAGAGGGTGGATGAATCATAGACCACCTAGAAGCATTCAATATGTTGATGGTTCAATTGGCATTAGTTGGTGTCAAAATGGATGAGGAGGAGAAATGCCAAAAAAAAATTTGTTCTTTGCCTAATTCATGGGATTCTCTTGTTATGGCTATTGGGAGTACTTCTGTTATTTTGAAGACTAAAGATGTGGTGGGTTCTTTTCTTTCTGAAGAGACGAGGAGGAAGGTATCCATCACTACCAAGGAGGCCTTGAATGTTCGTGGAAGACCTAAGGAGAAAGGAAAAAATAATGAGAAGAGTGAAAAATCTGAGTCTAGGGGGAGATCTAAATCTCCTGGAAAGTTTAAAGTTATTTGTTGGAACTGCGGTAAGCCTAGACATGTTCGTAAGGAATGCAAAGAAGAAAAGAAGAAAAATAAGAAAGTTGAATCTATTTCTGAGTCTGATAAGGAAGATGGCAACACATTCATTGCAGCTTTGGAAACTCATGTAGGTAATGATGCATGGTTAATTGACTTAGGTGCATCTTTCCATATGACCTTTAATAGAGATTGGTTTTTAGAATATGAAGAATTTGATGGAGGTAAAGTGTACCTAGGTGATGATTCTCATTTAGAAATTGTTGGTCATGGTAAAGTTAAAATAAAGTTTCCTAATGGTAGAATAAAAAGGATTAACGATGTGTTGCATATCCCTGGATTAGCACAAAATTTGTCATTTGTGAGAAAACTAATAGATGCGGGTGCACAAGTAGTATTTTTGATGCAGGATTCAAGATGGTCAGAGGTGCTATGGTGATTGCTAGAGGTGTCAGATATTTCACATTTTATTAGCTTGATGCATGCATTTTTTAGTGTAATAGTACTTCTGTGAAAAGCAAGTCTATGGAAGAAGTGAGGGTTTCACCTTTAGTGGATGTTAATGGCTTTTGGGTACCCAAGGGTGCTATTTATTCTGAATCAAAGTTACCTACAGAGAAAACTATGTTATGGCACTAGATACTTGGCCACATTGGAGAAAAGGGTCTAAGGACCTTGAAAATAAAAACCTTGTTGAAGGTATGTCTAATTGTAATCTTGAATTTGATTTATGTGAGCATTGCATTTATGGAAAACAAAACATCGTTCAGTTTTACTTAAGTTCTCATAAATCTTGTGGTGTATTGGATCTTATTCATTTTGATGTGTTTGGTCTCGTAGATGTTCCTTCGATTAGTAAATCCACATATTATGTTTTATTTATTTATGATTATAGTAGGACATGGGTATATTTCCTAAAGAGTGAATTTTAAGTTTTTAGTCGATTTAAAGAATTTAAAGCAATGGTTGAGTTACAGACTAGAAAGAAAATAAAATGTTTGAGGACTGATAATGGTGGTGAATTTTTCTTTAATGATTTTGATAAATTTTGTAAATATTGTGGTATTCATGGATAGACGGCAACTCTGTATTCTCCACAATAGAATGGAGTTGTAGAAAGAATGAATAAGACATTGATGGATAAGGCTAGGAGTATGTTGAGTGGTGCTGGTCTAGAATAAAGGTTTTGGATTGAAGTTGTTGCCACTGCCTGTTACCTGATTAACAGATCTCCTACATCAACTCTTGTTGATAAGACACCTATAGAGGCATGGTCAGGTTGCAAGCCTTCATTAAGACATCTTAGAGTTTTTGGTTGTGAGGCATATGCACATGTGCCAAAGGAGAAGTGAAGAAAGTTGGAGAGCAATGCTATGAAATGCATCCTCATCAAATACAGTAATGGTGTGAAAGGATACAAGCTTTGGGAACCTGTTGCATAAAAGGTAATACATAATAGAAGTGTGATTTTTAGAGAAACTAAGCCTTCTTCCGTTACATTGCAGCCAAAACAAAGTAAACAGGAAGATGCAATTCAATTTACTTCTACACTTGAGAGAGTTGAATCAAGGCCCAAGGATAGACAAGAATTTGAGGAGAGCTCATCTAGCTCTGGATCTTCAGAAGAGGAAGAAGAACCTCCAACTCAACTTGTTTGTATGTCTACAAGACTTAGACAACCACCTGAAAGGTATTCACCTGATGATTGGAGATGTATTTTTGCTTTGAATACTAACAAGGATGAACCCAGATCTATAGAAGAGGCACCGGGTATGAATGATGAAGAATTTTGCAAGATTGCTATGGATGAAGAAATTGCATCTTTGAAAAATAATGACACATGGGATCTTGTACCATTTCTTGAAGGACAAAAACCTGTTGGTTGTAAATGGGTGTTAAAGAAAAAGATTGGTTCAATGGAAGTATTGAGAAATATAATGAAAGGTTGGTTGCAAAGGGTTACTCTCAACTTGAGGGTGTTGATTATGGTGAGATATTTTCTCCTTTTGCAAAAATGACATCCATTAGATTTTTATTTTCTATTGTTGTTGCTTATTATTTAGAGGTTGACCAAATGGATGTGAAAATTGCTTTCCTTCATGGTGATTTGGAGGAGGATACTTATATAACACAACCAGAGCACTACGTGGTGAAAGGTAAAAGGAAGTTGGTTTGCAAATTAAAGAAATCTTTGTATGGCCTAAAACAGAGTCTTAGGATGTGGTACTATAAATTTGATACATATGTGTTGAGTTTGGGATTTGAGCGTTCTAAATCAGACCATTATGTTTATTATAAAACTGATGGTGATCGTTTCTTGTTTATTGCATTATATGTTGATGATATGTTATTTATTGGCAAAGGGAAATGTACGATTTCAAAATTGAATTTCAACTTGCTACTAAATTTGAAATGAAAGATCTTGGTGCATCTAAACACATTCTTCAGATGGAAATTAAAAGAGATAGAATGAATAGAAAGCTATGGATTTTCCAAAGTAAGTATGTGAATTCAATTTTACAAAGGTTTGATATGAAGGATTGTAGACCATTATGTGTTCTTGTTTTAGTTGGAACAAAGTTATCTATTTTAGATTATCCAACATCCCCATCTGAGATGGAAGAAATGAGCAGAGTGCCTTACTAGAGTGTAGTTGGAAGTTTGATGTATGTCATGGTTTGTACTAGACCAGATATTGTCTTAGCAGTCGGAGTTCTTTTCAGATATATGTCTAATTCTGGTAGAGTTCATTGGGATGCAGTTAAAAGAATCTTCAGATATGTGCGAGGTACCTCAGATTATTCCTTATTTTGTGATAGTAATATGAATGAAGATGATATTTCCCTTGATATTCATGGTTATGTGGATTCAAAGTGGGTGATGTTGATAGCACAAAATCCATCGATACTTATGTGTTTACTTTATTTGGTGGTGCAATTAGTTAGATGAGTAAGCGATGAGTTGTGGTTTCTTTGTCCAATATTGAAGCAGAGCATATGCAACTGCTCATGCTTGTAAATAATCCATTTGGCTTAAGAGACTATGTTTAGATATTGGAATAAAACAAGGTGTGATGATAATTTATTGCGACAGTCAGAGTGTGATATGTCTAGCCAAGAACCCGACATTTCATGCGAAGACCAAGCACATTGATGTAGAATATCATTTTGTTAGAGATATGGTCAAAGATGGCAGGTAAAGGTGGTTAAGGTAGAGACTTTGATGAATGTTGTCGATTTTTTAACTAAGCATGTGAGCACAAAGAAGTTCAAATGGTGTTCAGGGACTATGGTATTTTCAACCCTTAGCAATTAAAGAGATGATGTTTACACCCTCACGTTGCTCTTGTAAGGTGTTTGAAAAGTGGGAGATTTGTTGAGAAAATGTGTCTCAACCTTGCAATTATATATGGATTATTGTTGATAGGATGTATATATTTGTATATATGTTTCTCAGTTACACCTATAGGTGTATACAATGGCAGCACGAAGCGAAATGTGAGCATGTTAACTTTTTCAAGAAACTTCTAGAATGGTTGGCATACATCAAATAAAAGATATATTGTAAATCTAAACCATTTTTTATTAGGTTTTAGATCTAATGACAAATATTTTGTTGGCTTGTCTTGCCCTAGAATGTAACTCTATTTTATGAGGGTGTTGTATTACGACTGCGGTATAGAGAGACGATGATGTATTCTAAGATTCTGATAGCGGTCGTGTTGTCTCTTGATCTATGAGTGGTGATACTCCTGTGAGAAGCTTGCTTTGCAAGTATATTGTAATCTTTGTAATTTACTGAATAATATATTGGGCGGCTTTGGAGTGTGGGGTTTTTATTCCGAAAGGGTTTTCCCCACATAAATCACTGTGTCATGGTATGCATGATATTTATGTTTATTTTTGTTTAAGTTTTTGTAATTGTTAAAGATCTATAATTTTTTTGCATTATTCTCCTCTCAAGATTAGTGCAGGAAGTTATTTTGCTACCTTAGCTTCCTTAAAAATCAAGGTCCCAAATTCCTCGGTTACCTCTAGATGCCTCATCAAAATTTAATTTATACCAATTTTGTTGTGGGGGTTTCCAAACTATATTGACTCTAAGTTTCTTATTTTCCTTCAATTCCCTTTCACCAAACGTAAGTATTTTGAGCCCAAACCATGTTTGTCTCATCTTGGAGTCCCAGTCCAAAAATGTCACCTTTAGAGGATTCATTTTTTCCACTCTGCTATTTACTACCTCTACATTGGCTGCCTCTATCTTGTTTAAATTTTTTGGTAAATGCATATCCTTTTCTTGGAATAGTCTTATGTTTTGCTTCTTCTAGATTTCTAATGATATTAATGAGGGGCTTATCAACCACAATCATGCATACATGGTGTTCTTTTTCAATGAAGGCCAGGACTTAAATAGGATAAGTATGCCATTCAACAAAAAATTTACCCAGCCAAGCTTTACACAAAGCCATCTCCAACAAGCTTGCGAGAAAGGGTCATTCTAGAAACAGGTGATTTACTTTCTCCTTATTTTATTTGCATAGAAACCATATTAAGGGGTCTCGATATCCTATTCTAGCAAATTTGTTGAATGTTAGGATCTTTCTTTGCATCACAACCCAGATAAAGGCTCTTGATTTTGAGAGGCACCGTCTACTCCAACATAAATGCAATGGTAATGAATATTTTATCTCATTTCCCCAAGTATTTTATACCCATATTTTGAATTATACTAACTTGTGTTTGAACCCATCCACACTAGACTATCTTTGCCATACCTAATTGTAAAGACTCTATCTTTGAGGATTGCTTGAAGCTACTCAATTTTATTGTGTGGTAAATTTTGGTTGTTTAGGCCCTTCTAGTACCAATCAAGAACCCCATCTTTGATGTCTTCCACCATGTATTCTTTGACACTTACACCCTAGGATTGTTGATAGTTACGGAACAATCACTGTTCCATGCTCTGGATCTTTGCTAGCAATATCTCCTTAGTTTCTTAACCACCTTAACCTTTAGGACCTCCTTCATGTTTAGGTACCCCTGGTTCTCCTGGCCAACCCCACTACCATCTCAATTCCAACCTACCAAGCCAACCTTGGTGCAATGCTTCTATTATTCATTTAGCGCTTAATCTTCCCTAAAGGCTAACCTAATCTCAACACTCAATTTGTTCTTTGTAGGGGTGTGGGAATGATTCCAATAGGTTCACACCATTAAAAATTTGTCCTAAAAACTCCACCTGGCTTCCTTTGTCCATTGCTTTCACCAAACCCTCATCTAGGGTTAAAAAGGCTACTATCCCAAGAGCCCCTATTAGGTCTCCAACTCTGAGAAAACTGGTCAGAATTCTAAAGTTCTCCAAAGACAACCCAATATTTCCTTGAGCTTCTTAGGGTATGAATCCACCTCTCAAATATTTCACGGGTCCTAAGTCTCCACCGCCCGTACAACACTCTAAACTGGAAATGAACAAAGAACCTAGGTTTTGTAGGTCTTTTCCTGTCCTCTTTGCAGGCTGTTGAGGTTTCCTCTCACCAAATGGACTAATGAAGTCTCCTCATTGTTTCCATAGCTTGATAACCATCACATCTTCCCTCTTCAATAGGAAGATTGCTTTGAACAGACACCCCTGCACTTTATAGTGCTTTGCACTTCCTGTCTTTCCTAGCCAAGCACTATCAAGCTCGCCTAGCAGAAGACTTTCTCCATGATTTCCTGACTCCTAACCACTCCTAACTCTAACCTATTTACAAACATGGAGCTTAGTCATAGTTCCGAAGGGCCTGTACACAAAGTACAATGGGAATGTAACTAAACCTCCATTATTTACAGTCGACCAGTCAGAACAACAACCTAAAAAAAACAAACTAACTATAATGCACACTTGAAAATTGAACACACTCACTAACTACTACCACAAAAAGCTTTAAGACATAGCTACACTACAATCTACAACAATTTACAGAGCCATGATCGCTCCTGATCACACAAATTCAAAGCAAACACATAAATTACATATTCTTCTCACTGTCCACATTAGTATTCATGAACTTTCAACAATACAAAAGCTTCCAACCTTGGTCTCAGGTCAAGACACACCTTAAAAAGGTTTCAAAAATAGTTGAGCTCGATCCTAACTACTTCCATGGACACTTGTGGCTTTCAATAGGCCTTATTTGCAAAATGTTAAAGAAAACTAACACCTAGGAAGGTCTACAAAGGTCTTAAATCATCCTTGTAGCCAAACCCCAATCTAGAAAATGGTCCACATGACCTTTATTAACATAATACCTATTCTCAAATGCCTCTAAGGCACAAACTCAAGAACTAGAAAGAGAATGCTACCTTTGATCTAAAACAAATTGCCAATTAACAACCTTCTAGACAACCTTCCTAAATAAACTATGGGGTGCTCCTGCACCATTCTCCCCCTCTGCACAAACATTAAGGAATGTGGGGAGAGATTAGAGATGGGTCAATTTCCTACTTCTTGAACTGAGATTCATCCACCCATGTAGCCTCAGATTCATGTTTGTTCTTCCACTTGATGAGGTGCTCCATATACACTCTATGCCTTGTAGACTTCTTTATTCTTGACACCAAGACCCTCTCTGCTTGTAGCTTGCCTGGAGTGGGTAAGGCTATGTTGCTGACATCTTTGAAGATCTCCCTACTGGTATGATCCATGTCATTGACTGATCCCTTATACCTGATCAAATCAACTACATTAAACACTGGTGAAATCCCTAAATGTGCAGGCAACTCCACCTTGTATGCATTCTTCCCATACTTGGCTAATAAATTGCATGGTCCCACTCTTTTCATCTACAATTTGGTCGATGTACCCTTTTTTAACTTAGATTTGTTGAGGTGAACCATGACATAGTCTCCTACTGCAAATTGCAAATCCTTTCTTGAAAAATCTACCTTGTCTTTCAACTTTTGAGTAGCCTCGGTGACTGTCTTCTTTACCTGATCCTAAATCTCTTTCATGGTTTAAGTGAAGTACTTTGCATGTCCACTCCTACGTTCCATAGCTCCTAGATCCCTGAGCTCACATATACCCCTTGGGTGCATCCCATACACAATTTCAAAAGGACTCTTCCCTGTGGTCCGATTCACACTATCATTATAAGCATACTCAGCCTGTGAGATAACCATGTCCCATGTCTGTCCATATTCTTTAGTTAGGCACCTTAGAAGGTTACCTAACACCCTGTTAACCACCTCTATTTGACCATCGGTTTGAGGATGGTAAGCTGATCCAAAAGACAGGTTGGTACCTAATATGCTCCATAGAGTCTT
>VCHN02000243.1:0-48903 GCA_007115665.2 Sequoiadendron giganteum
TGGTACCCCAGACATACGTTACTTATCACTTAAATGGTCCAAAGCCACCGCCCTTTCTTTTACATTTATTGTTGATGTGACCTTTCACTGGTGTTGGCTTGGTTTTCACTTCCGCAGTCGTACTCCGGCTCTAATCCTGCGTGCTTAGCCAGGCTGTCAGCCACGGTATTGCCTTCACGATATACATGACTAACATGAAATTCCTCAAATGTTGATGTCAGGGTTCGTATTGGACTTAACCATCGTCTTAGTATCCAATTTTGTGTGAAATTGCATTTGATGGCGTTAATTATAATTAGTGAGTCACCTTCTCAATGCAGTTTTGAAGCTCTGAGGTTCTTTCCCAATTCAACACCACATAGTGCCGCTCATATTTTTGCCATATTATTTTTTGGTTGTCCTATATTTTTTGCCTCTTGAGCGATTACCTTCCCCTCAGAATCTCTTGCCACACATCCAATGTCTGCAGCTCCCGGATTCCCTAAGGAAGCACCATCGAAGTTTATTTTAATCCACCCTAGTTGGGGTTTCTGCCACACTGTACCATGTCTAATCTTATCCTTCTGTGGGGCTTTCAAGGTGCTAATAATGGGGGGGAATGTGTAGCCCATCAAATTTGTTAGACAGTTGAATATCTTTGTTGGAGAATACATTCTTTAGGTAGGGAATATTTCTTGCCGCACTTTTTGGAATTTCCACTACTGCCCTTCTTAGTCGATCTACTAGTTTTTCTCTTCCATTGATTGCTCCTAGAAGATGCATCTCTTTCTCTCCTTCCATATTTCCTAGCATACTATGGATGGGATTATTCTCCATATGCTACTAAAAACCCCTTTGTGTAGTTTATTTGGCGAGGCAGCAATCCAATCCCAGAGGTTTGAAGAAATAGGGGTTGGGTATTCTAAATTTTGAGGATGTGTTTCCAACAAGATTCGGCATAGGGACATGAAAGCAGGAGATGGGTTGCTGACTCTTCTTGATTCTTGCACATTACACACCTGCTTGGTCCTTTAAAGTCTAACTTGGATAACCTGTCTTGCGTTAATATCTTCCCCTAGGATAGCTATAAGAACACTTTGTCCTTAGGTAGAATATCTCTCCCCTAGCATAGTGCATTTGGTCATGTCTTCTTGTCCACCCTTCTTTCCTTAATTTTGTACCTGAGCTTTACCTTATATTCTCCATCAGCTGAAGCACACCAACTCTAGACATCTTCCCCTTCACTAGCAGGGAAAGTTCTAGCTTCCATTATCTTTTTCAAGGCCTTTCTTTGTATTGTTGGGGTGTTGAGTGTGTCTAGGATTTTCTAGCACCACTTCTTAACACCATTCTTCTGTACGAATCCGCTGTAGTTACATATCTTGTGTCCCCAAACTCTGACGGTTTCTTCCTTGATATCCTTCAGTCCCAGCATATTATTTAATTTGGCGTGACCGTCCCAAGAGTCTTCCCAAAATGAAACTTTACTACCATTATGAACTTCGCATGAGATGCATTCACATATGAAGTTCCAAATTAGCGACCCTTTTGGTGGGTTGAGTACCTTGACTATGCTTATTGGCTCTTTTGAGTCAAGATATTTCCTCCTTAGAATTTTGACCCATTTATTGTTTCTTGTGTACATTTTCTAGACCAGTTTAGCCCCCATGGCCAAGTTCATTTCCCTCAATTGCCTTATTCCTGCACCACCCGAAACCTGGGGTTTACATACCTTATCCCAGGCCAGTAAAGGGACTTTGTTTAGGTCCTCCGATCCATTCCAAAAAAACATTCTCATGATTTGGTTGAGCTGGTCCAAAATGCCTTCAGGGATTTTTAGGCACGACATTGGGTATGTTGGGATTGCTGACAAAACTGACTTAACCAGGATGAGCCTACCTACTGAAGTAAGCCATTTTCCTTTCCATAATTCCATTTTCTTTCTACAACTCCCTATTAGTCTGTCCCAATAAGTAGTTCGATTAGCCCCAGCGAACAACGGCATTCTAAGAAATTTTCTTGGTAGGCTGGCCGATCTGATACCTAATATTCTTGTGAGATCGCTTTGGATGCTAGGTTGGGTATTGAGGAAGAAGACTTCGAATTTCCTCCAATTGATGGCCTAACCAGAGGCTTTGCTGTAACTACTCAGGACTTCTTTGATTTTCCTTTCCTCCATTCTTGTGGCTACACCAAACAGAATGGTGTCATCCACAAATTGCTGGTGGGTACTTGCTCCTACTCCAGGAGCTGCCTTGATTCCTTTCCAAGAACCCTTTGTTCTGTATTGACTTATTTTCTTGCCTAGGGCTTTTGCCATTATGATGAAAATAAATGGGGATAGTAGATCACCCTTTCTTATCCCCCGAGATGAAGCAATGAATCCCTGAGTGACACCATTTATTAGTATTGAGAAACTTGGGCTACCTATACAACTTTTGATCCATCCTACTATTTCTCTATCAAAACCAAATCCTAGTAACACATCTAACAAGAATTGTCTGTCCACCCGATCGTATGCCTTTAGGATATCTAACTTTAGGATCATGCTTGGTAGTCTGAGCTTCCTTGTTGAGTGGATGGTTTCATGAGTTACTATTATCCCTGCCACAATTGACCTACCCGGGATGAAGCCACTTTGTTCTTCTCAGATGATTTTTCTTAATACCATTTTGAGCCTGTTGGCAATGATCTTTGTGATTATTTTATATACTATATTATAGAGGGAGATTGGCCTAAATTCCCCCAAGCAGTTTGCTTCCTTTTTTTTTGGAATAAGTGCTATGAAGGTATGATTGATTGCTCCTAGCATAGCTTTTTTCTTCCTTGACTCCTCTGTCGCTTTGACTAGATCCTCTTTGATTATTTCCCAATAAGTCTGAAAAAGGGATATCGGGAAGCCGTTTGGGCCTGGGGATTTATTTTCTCCTAGTTGGAAAGTTTCCTTTTTGACTTCCTCTAGACTTATGGATTTAGTGAGTTCTTTATTTTCCATATCTGAAATTGGTTTTGATATTCCCCTCATGTAGTCTTCCCTTGCTCCTACCTCCTCTTGATCCTCTTTTTTAAAGAGTGACTCAAAGTACCTTACTGCTTCCTGATTAATTTCTTGAGCATTACTGGCAATAGACCCATCATCTCTCACCAAATCTGTTATCCTGTTTGAACTTCTTTTAACCAAAGTTGACTTATGAAAGAACCTAGTGTTCTTGTCTCCCTCTTGGAGCCACTACTCCCTGGATTTTTGCTTCCAGTGGCATTCTATTCTTGCTAGGGATTTAGATTGGGATTCGAGTAGAGATTTTTCTTTTAGATACTCCTCCTGCCCCATGCCATTCTTGATTATTTCCCCATTTAAGATTTTGAGCTCCTTATCTATCTTAGCACTTTCTTCAAAAAATAAATTTAAGTGTTTTTTGTTCCAGATTCTCAATTTTTTTAATATAAGCAAGTTTCTTTTGGAAAGTGAAGAGGTATGAGTGGTTGTTGATCCAAACTTCTTTCCACCAAACTGCTATCTGATCAAAGAGGCTTGAATCCCTCATCCACATTTTTTTGAATCTAAAGGGAGATCCCCCTTTAAAAGTATCTGGTTGGAATTCCAGTTGTATTGGGAAGTGATCCGAACCACTCCAAGGGAGAATCGAGGCTTCAACCAAGTTCAACCCTTGGTTCCAATCTCCTTTTACCAAGAATCTATCCAATTTTTCTACAATACCAGAATGACCCAATCTTTTGTTGGTCCATGTATATATTCTGTTCCTAGTATTTATCTCTCTTAACATATTTTGATCTATAAAATTCTGAAAATCTACTTGAGATCAAATCAGGTTTTGTAATCCTCCTTGTTTCTCTGAATTGTTTAGAGTGGCATTAAAGTCCCCCCAATTATAGTTTTGGCATCTTTTAATTGACTCGCGTAGGTGGAAATTTCTATCCAGAGTTGCCTTTTATCTACTGGAGAAATAGGGCCATACACAATAATCAGATTGAGCTCTGAATTGTCCTGATATAGATGTACTGAGACTGTTGTCCAATTCTGCTTTTCCATCATGAGTTTGCAACACACTGAGGCTGGGTTCCGGGTATGTGTAGGATCATGATGGGCCAAAAAATAGGGATATGTAAGTGATATGATGGCCCATGTGGCTGACGACTTCTTTTTTTACCCAAAATTGATGACACCAAAAGGGTTTTTAAAGGAGATTCTTAGCTTTCCACCAATATAAATTATGCTTTACTTTGAATTTAGTAAATAATTATTATTCATTTTCTATTTGAATTACGACTAAAGTCCTAATTGATAGGTTGATTGAAAAACATGTATAGCTTTAAAAGGGTGTCACATTTTTTGAATCTGAAATATGTGTCACATTCTATGTTTCACATACTATAGGATGAAAAAAGAAGAAGTTGAATTTCATGAAGTTTTGACCAAGTTAAGGTGGTCAGACGTACGAGTTTTTATATTTTTTAAAAGTTGTAATAAAAAAATCATAATTAATTATTAACTTGGAAAAAAATTACAAAAAAATATGCATCACATCGGGACATGAGTTTTCTACTTATATCTAAAATCTTATAAAAAAATATTATCATTTTATTGTGGTTAGGGTGGTTAGACAGTCACCTACTTCTTATTTTTTCCCTAAAATTTAAGTACTATTGTATTGAAATTTCAAATTTTCACCAAATAGATTTTTTTTAAACAAAAATAAACCTATGAGTTTAGAAACTACATTGAATTTGCAACAGATTCTATTCTTACATATTTTTTAAATAGTATAGTTAACTATTCAAATTTTTACGTCAAGTTGCCTAACTCTGATTTTTCTTAATTTTATTGCCACTTAAGGGCTTGTTTTTTCCGTGATGATCCTGCACATGCCCTTCCATAATATCCCAAGACCCCCAGATGCCCCGATTGATTCTTTATATAAACCTTCCTAGCCTCTCCACCATTTCAGTTTCCTTCCCTATTCCGCTTTACTCCATTTTATCTCTTGGATTAATAAAATATCTAGCTTGTTGCTATCTATTTGACACCTGAAATGGTACCATTTACTAGGGGTGTTTAAGCCCCTAGTATTCCATCTTATGATTTTCATGGTTCCCCAGGAAGGGGGAGTCCCTTCCCGTTTCTAAGGATTATTTGGCCTAGTTTTGTTGCCCTTTTGTTGCCCCTGCTATTTTTAATTTCTCCTTATTGGGTTTCTGCCCTCTTTGGCTCTAAGATTTGATCCTTGGAATTTTTCTTGTTGAGGGTATTTGTTCGATTCCTCTCTTAGCCAATATCCCTTCCCGATATTCTTCAAAGTTGTCATCATACTCCGATTTTGACCTTATACTCCTCACCTCCTAACATTCCTCTTTCATATCCTTGATATTGTTTAGTGATCTTATATCTGAAGTCTCACTCAGATCCACCTTCTGAATTTCTTCATCTTTATTCTTTATTATTACTAGCTGATTTTCAAGTCTAATATATGTGAGATGAGGGAAGCCATCTTCCCTTGGCATTTGAGTTTCTGGAAAGGTTATGTGATTTTCTTGTACTAGCCACCATGTTGTTCATTCCCCTTCTTGTCTATAGTCCGAAGGTGTTTTCCCATCTAACTCAACCACCTTTTGTCCTGAATTCATTGATTGCACCATTTCTTTTTCCAGGAATTCACTTGATTGTCCTATCTCTAAATCATTTACTTTCTCCCAATCCTTATTCAGTTATGTTGAGCCAATATTGTTGCTCCCCCACTTTTCTGTGCAATCCACCTTGTCGTGCTTCACTGATTTGCATTTAGGGCATAACTGAAGGTTATCCTCCCTTTCCACTTCCTGCTTCCATGATCCTACCTCCGTTCTGATTTCTACCATTCTAGGCATCTCGAGCCCTTGTGTTTATGTTACACAGATTTAGAAGTAAGGTCCTTTCTTTTTGTCCAGCTAGATGTTATCTATGCTTTGTAGATTGCCTAGAAGCATACCTATTTCTTCTAGGGTTTCCTCCGACCAGTATTCCGCGGGCAGGTTGTATAGCCTTATCCAGACAAAACTTTCCTTCACCCAATCTTTCCTTGGATCAAAATTTGATCTCCATTCCATAGGGTGTACTTGAGCACCGTCCAGAAAATAGGGTCCTGATTCTAAGGCCTTATTCATTCCTTCATGGTTTGGGAATTTAATCAAAAACCAGTTGTTTTCTAAGGTGTTTACCAATATCTCTTCCCCCCAGTTTTCCCTACACCAATCTTCCATGACTTCCCCACTTTTTTGTCCTACTCCCCCCCATCTTGCAAACATTCTGAATTTTTGTAGGGTTTCACGATTCTTCTTAACTACTTCTTTATTGACATTTAGAATGGATATGGAGGTTTGTAGGGACTTACCTTTGCTTGACATTCCCTTACTTTCTACTGCGTTGTTCTTGGTTTCTTTGGATTTAGTCGTATCCATTTGGCGCCAATTTTTTGTCAAATCTCTTTTTGCTCCTTCTTTTTCCCCCAACCACCCTTTTGATTTTGTAGGATTTCTCCTCCAGCGATTGTTGAATTTTGGATACCTTTCTTTCGTGAAGTGGTTTGGTCTCATATGTAATACCCCTCCGTTTTGCTATTTGGATCAAACAATGTTTTGTTTGGTTGTCTTATTTTCTGTTAGTACCTTGATTATGGTACTCGGTTTCTATTTGATCTTTATCTGTAAAGCGATGTGATTGAGATATTTTGATGTGAAGGTAATCTATTCTGATGTTATCATTATGGCATGCTTTACATTAGCATAGATGATATTTGAATTAATGATGTTTTATGCCTTTGATTATATTATTGATGTTGGATTTGTCAGTTGGTAATACTGTATTGGTGAAGGGGACGAGATTGCATCACTCGCTTGTGAGCGCCCTGTGATTCTGAGATTCCCTCTTCACGATGTGTTTTATATGATGCAAATATACATGTGCGATATTCTATTGTTCGCAGGTTAACAGATATAGGACATCGACTCGACCTGATTTCACGGGTTTGAGCGTGTCCATAGCCAACGACATTTGATTGGGAGATAGTAGTTAGGTTTTCCACGCCAAATCGTCACCCTAGTCATAAGTGTGTTGTCGATTTTAGTCTGGTTTAGTTGTTTGATTACTATTTAATTTGCCTGGATTTTATTTAATTGCAAGTTAGAAAAGTTAAATAAATGGCCTATGTAGTTAAGTTGTTGATTAAATTAATTTGGTTATAATGTGACAAATGTTATTTTATTTACTGATTAATTTAATTTACTTAATAAAATAATTAAATCTTGGATTAGATTTATTTTATTAATTAATTAAATTAATTATGTTGAAATGAAGTTAGTTATGCATTTTGGAAATTAATAGATATTTTGAATTTAAATTAAGTTTGAAAACTGAAAAAGGGATTTAAATTTCATTTTTGAAAATTTTAAATGCAAAATTGAAAAAAAGAGATATTTTGAAATATTTTTCTGTTTTTTGTTTTCAAAAATTGATTATGGTGGTTGAATAGATGTTTTTGATATTTTTGGCTATTATTTGGATTTTTGGATAAAAATTTGAGAGGATGAAAAATGGAGATTGACAGAGATAAATGTTGAGCTAAGAGCATCTTCGAGTCAAAATGGCCGATGTCATAATCCACAGAACTAATCATGTCGTTCAAGTCGCACATTGCTTTCTACCACATCGTTTTAGACGAATTTTTATCATAAGATAGATCTCTTTATCTGATCCAAGATGGATATGTAATTATGAATAGTCATTAACTCAATTTCTACAATACATTTTTAGAATGAAAAGAATTTTTGGTTGTGTGTTTGGATTTGGGTTTTTTAGAAAAGCTCAGTTAGATTGTTGAGAAGAAGCTTGGATCTGAAGAGAAGGCTTGCACCATTTTGCCAATCTCTCAAGCTTTTGGAAGCAGGTTTTCTACTTGGTAGATTTGTTTCAATTTGGAAGAATTCACAATTTGATTTGCTATTTGAAAATTATATATACATTTAACCCTTATTTGATTTGCAAGATAGAACCTAGGTTAAATCTGTTTCATAAATTTAAAACCTTTGGTTGCAAATGATGTTCTTCAAAAGAAAAATTGCATAGTTTGTTGTAAATGATCATTTTAAGAATTATTTGTTCAATTAATTTATCAAATCTCAGATGAGAGTGTTTCAATATGTATATGCATATATATATATATTGAAATATATAAATATATGCATACATATATGCTTATATTGTTATATTTCTCTTTAAAATAAAATGTTGTTTAGGAAAAATTATGGAACCCTATTTCTATTAAACTGATTTTCAGATTTTTTGAAGAATCTGCAGGGCACGGTTGAACGTTAATGTTTTTTTGTTAAAAAAAACAAAAAATATTTTAAAAAAAGAATGAAAAAAAGACGAAGGGTTTGGGAGGGAGGTCATAGGGGGCTCACCCCACCGCGCCCCCTATGGGAGGTGTGTGGGGGAGTCGTGCCCTGCGCACCCCCTCCCTCACACCTTGCGTCAGCCGCATCCCTTACCAGGGGTTCAGCTATGTGTAACACAGTCGGTGCCCCTTTAGGGGGAGCCGACTGTGTTACCCACAATCGGCCCAAGGTAGGGTCAGTTGTGTATACCGCTCCCTACGTGGAAAACGTGTCCGCCGCCTCCCTCAAACGTGTGCCCTAAAACACGCGGCCCGAGGGAAGTATTTGGGTTTTGTTTATAAAAATATATATTTTATATTTAGTATATTATAATTTATAATAATTAAATATTTAAATATAATATTTAATGATATATTTTATAATATTAAAATATTTAATATGAAAATATCCGGGTAGTACATTTAAATATATTTTAATATATACGTATAATTATGTATATATTAATGTCATATTTGGTAATGGAAATTTTTATAATATAGTTTAATAAATATATATATATATATATATATAATGTTGTTTTTAATAAAAGCATATTTTAAAGGTAAATGAGAAAATGTAAGTGTTTCAAATAATTATTTAAATAAATATTTAAATATTCAAATATATACATTAATGAGTCGATTTAAAAATGACATATTTTAAATGTAGTTGAGGAAATTTAAATCTATATGCAATAGTGGAATTTTCGATCTTATTTTAAAATAATATTTATTTCTAGGACAAATATTTGTTTTTAAAATAATAGATGAAATAATGGATTTTAAAGAGATATATTTTGGAAAAAAAGAGATTGTTTTAAAATGATAAATTAATAGACAAATTATTGGATGTAAAAGTAATAGGATTCAAAAGAGAAATAATTATTTTTAAATGATATGTTTTGAATTAATGAAGTAACTGCTTTATTTTATTAGTATTTTCAAACAGTTAAGGATTAAGCATTTGGTTTAAATTTTATCATGCATCTGGAGGAGATAATATTAAGATTGGTTTAATTGAGTCAATAGACTATTGAATTTTATAAAGGCAATGGATATATGATGTTTTTAAAAGTAATCATGGATTTCAATGGGCTAATAAAGTTAGTATTTCCCTTGTCTACAATTGATGAGGCAATTAATTATATTAATCAGTTATTCAATTAAGGCAATTATTATCCTTGTTGTAAAAATATTTTAAAAGGGAAATGGATTTAGTATATCCAAGTAAGCTATTTCCTTGCAATTGTTTTCATGATGATTTTTCTCTATGCCGTGTTTGGGAAATGGGTTAATTGTGTCCTTATTATGTAAGTCTTCCAGAGGTTGGGGGTTGTCGCTTTGTGAGGTCAACCATTTGATAAATTCTTTGGGTTTGTGCTTGAGGTTATGTCAACGTTATTACCCGGTCTCCATGAACAGGGATGTTTGGTACCTCCTGTGGAAGGAGTGGATTATGTGATCATGGCTCCTTGTAAGGAGTGACGTGGTTATCATTGTTACCTCCAGAGTTGGAGTGAGTTCTTTTTTATGTTTCCTCCTTGAGTTGGAGTGGTCATGATGTCTTGTTGTATGCAATTGGGTTTCCGATGTGATTGGTTATGTCTGGTATGTTGTCAAGTAGAAGAGTGACTTCTGTTAAGAGGCCAGAGTCGTCAGAGGTAAACTGGGTAACCTTCAGAGGTAGTTTATTCGAGTGATAACTAAAGTAATGTAATCCATGTCAGTAATGTTATGGTGTACTTGTAGTTGGTACTTGATTGTTATGTGTGGTTTTCTTAACCTACCTGATCTGTTATTTCTGGAAGTAATGTAACCATGTTAGAGTTGTACTAGTGTTGTACTTGAATTGTACTTACATTGAGCTTGAGTTGTACTTGTGTGGTACATGTGATTGGTGGTGTCAGTTTGGTTCAGTCATGATTCAGCCTGTGTCTAGAGGTAGTTGGTCTTGTCTAGGAATCCTTGTTACTGTCTCCTAGCATGGGGGGTGGGCCTTTGGGTTCCATTTGGTTGGGTGGCATGCACCTTACTCCATTCTTTCTTCTTGTTCGTGTTGATGAGATTTCCAGTTGGAGAGCTCGTGGGATCCAATTCTCTTTATGCTTATTTTCATTTCAGTTAAACTTGTAATTTATCACCCCTCTTTGTTATCGAGGTGGAAGTTGTAATATGTAATCATGCTTTTGGATTTACCTCATTCAGGGAATGAGAGTTGTAATCTTATTGTTAAATGAGATCTTATGGTATCTTTATTTTCTTTGATGAATTTATCTTGTATGGAATATATGTGTTCTTAATCTCTTAAGTAATTAAATGTTGTGGTTTCAATTCATTAATTTTGTTTGTGGGATATTAAGTAATCTCAATCTCATAACCTTAGAGGTTGTTGCAATGTGTAGTGAAATTGCATATTAATTATACTTAAGAAAAAAAAATAGTACGTTTGAGTAGTTAATTGCAACTTCCTCTAGGGTTGCGTGGCGGGGTGTTACATCATCCATGGAGGACCTTGATTCATCCAAGCCCTATTCCTTCTATGCCTTTGATCTCTTTCAGCCTGTTCCTGGTGTTGGTAATAAGGGTGACATTTATCCACCCAAATACCGTTCTCCATCACCCACTGGGGCCTGTGAAGATCTGGTCTATGATTCTAGTTGGTGTCTCCATACGCCTTCGAGCCCTTGTTAATTTTTTCTCTGAATTCTTCAAAGGGTATTGTTCTGTCCAATTCATCGCACCATTTCTCCTTATTTCTCCCCACCTTCTTCAGTGCCGCTTATTGCTTCTACTTGATTCCTACCTCCAGCGTTTCATGCCTTTGTTTCTTCTCCTTCCCCCGACGCATCTCCTGATCTTTGTTTTGATGTTCATCCACCTTCACTGATTCGTGGGCTACCTCTTGGTCCACATTACCTTCCTGAGCCACTTCACTGACTATTTTCGCATCTCCCATTTTATGATTGTCTTTGTTAAAATTAGTTTAATATATTAGATGTTAGTTTAATATAATATATTATAAAAATATTGAATAATATAATATATTAAAAATATATCAAATTATTTAAAAGATAATATATTACATAATTTAAAATTATAATATTATTATTTAATATATTATATTATAAATTAGATTTTATATATGTTACATACTATATTGTATATATATTATAATATTATAATACAATGTTAAAATTATATATTATACATTATATATGTTTCATATAGTATATATAATAGAATATTAGAATATTTTGTTAAATTCATAATATAATATATTACAAATACATTATTTATTTGAATTTGTTACTAGATTATTTTATCTATTTGAATTATATTTTATATAAGATATGACAAGTAAATAAATGAATAGAATGGAAAATATAACAAGAACTAATTGTGAAGAGCTCATTTTTAAAATAAAAAATTAGTTAAATATTTTTTTATTATAGTTTTGATTATAGTCTTTGTAGCAGAAAAACAATAAAAAGTTGCAATAAAAATTTTATGCTCCCTGAAAATCCGCCCTTATCGCTCAAAACTTTTCTCCAATTATATTGCAGAAAATTAATTTTGTATGAATTTTTTGTTATATATTTTGCAAGTTTATATTAATAATATACATTTTTTTGTCAAATGAAAAACAAGTTGAATTCTCATTTGTTAAAACCAAAGTTATTAATCACTAGTTAAAGCATAGGTGGTGCCTATAGTTTCCTTGGCAAAAACTAATAACAACTATAGTAAATAATTAAACAACAGTAATAAGACCATTACAATTAGTCAACATGACATCACAAATAAATATTTACACAAATGACCCAAAGACCTATGCGAAGGGGCGCTACAAACATAGGAGTAATTGTAGATTAATATAGGAGTGATTGTATATATATATATATATATATATATGGAGAGGGTTAGTATGAACGCATAAACATATTGGAGATAAAATTAGTTTGGTGGTTGTTTACTGTTATTCTAATAGCTCTTATACAATTTCTCTATTTTTCTATAATATTTAGTGTCAGGTGATGTAGCTTGAATTGTCAATGAAGTCTATGGGGTTATACTCATTATTACATGGGTAGTTTCTATAGATGATTAATTTATTCTTAATGTTTTCTTGTTATATGTTTCTATCTTTGGCGTTATACCCATTTTGGAGACTTCAAAAAGATTATCGCTCTTTAGGGGTGGAGAAATTGCAGTTAAAGCTTCTTTCTTTCATAAAAAAAATATGGTTAGGAATACTAATTTTTGGCTATTCAGTGTTATTCTTAGCTCTTTTACAATTTCTCTATTTGTCTATAATATTTAGTGTTAGGTGTTGTAGCTCGAATTTTCAATGGAGTCTGTGGGGTTATACTAATTTTGCACAGATTATTGCTACCTATTGGCTTTAGGAGTTCTATTTAATGTGGGTTTGCTTTCTTCTATGTTGTATGAATATGTTTCATGATATTATTTTTCCTCATGTTTTTTAAGCTCCCTGTAACAAATTGTTCTTCATGATATTCTTTTTTCCAATTGCTCATAACAAATTGTTGATTATTGTAGTTTGTTTGTTCTATTATGCTAGCAGTGACTTCCCCGAGGTTTTTCATGACGACATGGAGCTTGCTAATTACATGGGTTGGCGGTTGTGGAGTTGGTTGCCTCAACATGCAGAAGCAGAATGGTAAGTGTTTTCTCGCACGATGGTTAATGCATCCCACCATTGTTATACGCTGGTGGCAGATGAAATAAATACAATATTCAATCAATGTTGCAATGTGGGAAATTATACTCTGAAATGTGCTAGAAAATATATTAATTAAGTTGCATTGTCGAAAGAGAGATTGTGGTGTTGGTTTGATATCAGACTATTGTAAAAATAGTTGCCTTCAACTCTATTTTATAACATATTGGAGGGTTTTTAAATTGTTGTGCTTCAAAATCTGTAAGTCATTTTAAATGGGTATTTTGCATAAACGATTAATTTATTGTTAATGTCTTTCGTTCTCTGCTTATTGTTCCTTTTGATAGCAGGTTGGAGGGTTTTAAGACTGTTGTGCTATGAAATGTGCGAGAAAGTATATTGATTAAGTTGCATTGTCGAAAGATCCATTGTGGGGTTAGTTTGATAGTAGACTATTGTAAAAATTATGGCCTTTAGCTCCATTTTATAGAAAATTGGAGGGTTTTAAGAATGTTGTGCTACAAAATTTGTAAGTCATTTTACATGGGTATTTTGTATAAATGATTAATTTATTGTTCATGTCTTTCACTCTCTTCTTATTGTTCCTTGTTATATGTTTGTATCTTTGTTGTTATATCGATTTTCGAGACTTCAAAGAGATTATGGCTCTGTATGGATTGAGAAATTGTAGTTAAATCTTCTTTCTTTCATCAAAAAATATGGTTAGGTTTGATAAATTTTTCACCCTTCATTTATTGTTTGTAGTTATCTCTATGCATATTTGGCGGTATATCCATTAAGATAGGAGAAATTGTGGATTAAAATAGGAATGATTGCATATATATATATATATATATATATATATGCAGAGGGTTAGTATGAGAGCATAAAGATATTCCAAATAAAATTAGTTTTGTGGCTATTAAATGTTATTCTAATAGCTCTTTTATAATTTCTCTATTTTTCTATAATATTTAGTGCTGGGTAATGTAGCTCGAATTTTCAATTAATTCTATGGCATTATACCCATTTTGCATAGATTATTGGTACCCATTGGCCGAACGAATTCTACTTAATGTGGGTTTCCGTTGATATGTCATTTACATGTGATTCTTAAGTGTTATTCTAAGACCTCTTACAACTATTACATAGAATACTTATCTTGTACCAATATGTGTCTATGTGTCTTGTATGAATATGTTTCATGATATTCTTTTTTTCTCAATTGTTTGAAGTTCCCCATAACAAATTGTTCTTCGTGATTTTTAATTTTTTTTCAGTTCCCCATAGCAAACTATTCACTATCGTAGTTTGCCTCTTCTATTCTCCATATTTTAAAGTTCTATTTAATGTGGTTTTTTGAACATCTATCATTTTCCTATGATTGTTAAGTGTTTTTCTAATAACTCTTTTCCAATTTCCTTTTTTGTCTCAATTGTTTGAATTTCCCCATAACAAACTGTTCTTCATGATATTCCTTTTTTTCAGTTCCCCATAGCAAACTGTTCATTATCGTAGTTTTGCTCTTATATTCTCCATATTTTAAAGTTCTATTTAATGTGGGTTTTCAAACATCTATCATTTTCTTGTGATTGTTAAGCATTTTTCGAATAGCTCTTTTCCAATTTCCCATAATAAAGTGTTCTTCATGATATCATTTTTCCCAGTTGCCCATAGCAAACTATTCATCATCGTGGTTTGCCTTTTCTTTTCTCCATATTTTAAACTTCTATTTAATGTGGGCTTTTAAACTTCTATTTTCCTGTCATTGTTAAGTATTTTTCGAAAAGCTCTTTTTCAATTTCCCTTATTGTCTATAATATTTAATAGCGAATACATATTATTCTAATACCTCTTATATAGTTACTCTATTTGTCTTCAATATATATATGCATATATGTATCTATCTATGTTTTGAAGCATTGATTTTCACATATAGTTCACCTTGCATGTATATATATATGTGTGTGTGTGTGTGTATATATATATATATGTATGTATGTATGTTTTACTAATAGTTCTTTTACAATTTCCCTATTTGTCTATAATACTGAGTGCCAGATAATGTAACTCAAATTTAGAATTAACAAGCTAGTTGTTATATAGATTGCTTGTCTTGTATCAATATGTTTCATGATATTCTTTTTCCCACATATATATATACATGTGTATATATATGTATGTTTTACTAATAGTTCTTTTACAATTTCCCTATTTGTCTATAATACTAAGTGCTAGATAATGCAACTCGAATTTAGAATTGACAAGCCAGCTATTACATAGATTGGTTGTCTTGTATCGATATGTTTCATGATATTATTTTTCCCTGATCTGTTTTAAGCTACCTATAACAAATTATTCTATTGTTCTTGTAAAAAAGATTGTTTTCAATTTTTTAAATGGTGAAATTTTGGGGTTTATTTTCTTGTGGTTCTTAAGTGTTTTTCTGTAATTTTTAATCTTTCACCAAAAACCTTTATATTGTAGCGATTTTATCACAACATAAATAATACTTATATATGTTATTTTAAACTCTTTTCCAATTTCCCTCATTGTCTATAATATTTAATAGTGAATAAATTTTATTCTAATACGTCTTATACAATTACTCTATTTGTCTTCAATATATATATGCATATATGTATTTTTCTATGTTTCGAAGCATTCATTTTCACATACAGTTCACATTGTATGTATATATTTATTTATTTATTTATAGACACACATATATAAGTAATATAAATATATATAAATGTGTATATATATGTATATATATATATTTATATATATGTATGTATGTTTTACTAATACTTCTTCTACAATTTCCCTATTTGTCTATAATATTGAGTGCCAGATAATGCAACTCGAATTTAGAATTGACAAGCTAGTTCTTACATAGATTGCTTGTCTTGTATCAATATGTTTCATGATATTATTTTTCCCTGATCTGTTTGAAGCTCCCAGTAAGAAATTATTTTATTGTTCTTGTAAGAAAGATTGTTTTCAATGTTTTAAATTATGAAATTTTGGTGTTTTCGATCATGTGTCATTTACTGGTGATTTTAAGTGTTTTTCTGTAATTTTTAATCTTTCACCAAAAACGTTTATATTGTATCGATTTTATCACAACGTAAATAATACTTATATATGCTATTTTAATTTTTTTTTACTCATTGGCATGCAAAGAAAGGGCCTACGTAAAAATGGGCATAATTTCAAAGGTGCACAGTGGCAAGAAGGAACAATAAGTAGAGGATGAAATTTTTGCAAGTCAACAACATATTTTCAACATTACAGTGTATTAAAATATATATCCAACAAGGGTGAAGAAATTTATCTTACACCTTGTCCACATATTGATAGATTTTTAGGTAAGCTCGAATACACTCCAAACTGAAATTCTATTAGTATTTAAACAAGGTGTAACAACTATTTGTTCAGTTGCACTGAGTTCTTCATTCAAACTCGGTTCAACAAAAGAAATGTGAGCAACAACATAAGCTTTTGTGAGTATTTCCTATCCTACAAAAAGGTCAAAATGCATCTTCTTGATAGTGCATCCTATGATCTTGTCATAATTTAAACCTCTTTTTTTTCTCTTGAGTTGACTATTTCTCCATATTTTAAAGTTCTATTTAATCTTGGTTTTCGATCATCTGTCATTTTCCTATGGTTGTTAAGTGTTTTCCTAATAGTTTTTTTTGCAATTTCCCTATTTATCTTTAATATTTAGTGCCAAATAATGTGGTTCAAATTTAGAATTGACAAGCCAACTGTTACATAGATGGCTTGTCTTCTATGAATATGTTTGGTGATATTCATGTTTCTCTCATATGTTTGAAGCTACCTATAATAAATTGTTTGTCTTCCTCTGTGTCATATAACAAATTGTTTATTATTGTAGTCTTTTGTTTAATGTGAGTTGTCGGTCATTTGTCATTTTCTTCTGGTCCTTAAGTGTTTTCGTAATTTTTATTTTACAATTTGCCTGATTGTCTATAATATTTAGTGCCAAATAATGTACCTCAAATTTAGAATTGACATACCAACTGTTACATAGATTCCTTGTCTTGTATCAATATGTTTCATGATATTTCCCCCCTCGTCTGTTTCAATACACTAGAAAAACAAAATAATCTTTTTTATAAATAAAATAAAATAAGAATTAGCTCATTGACACTTTTATTGCCATGATGAGATAACATGATTGCTAGTGTTATCACGAATAAACTTATCATTAATTTTGTATCTTTCTCCTTGCATTTTTACAATATGGCATATTATTTTTACTTCGTTAAATTGAGTTAATTATGTTCTAGTTGGATACTTATATACCTAATTGTATCAAATAGCCCCAAACATGAATATTATCATTATTTGATTAGCCCCTCCCCCCTAATAATTATTTTCTATTTGTTGCACACTTGGATGAGGACAATAATAATACTAGTATACTAATAAATAATATGATTAATAAAAAAACTACTTACGATAGTATAATTAATCATGACCAAATCATAGTAGCATCATTAACACCTTTTAACCAATAAATCAATTTAAATAACAATATTCTGATGGGAGCATTGTCATTATTAAAGTAACCAATAGTAGGATTTGTCATATATTTACCATTTCCTCATTAGTAAGGGAATATTGTCATCATCAATTAACTCCAATAACAATTAACAATTATTCCACAATGAAATTTTAATAACAATGTGATTATCGTGCTCTACCCAAAACAATAGCAAAATATATGGTCCAATTTATTATATTCATTATTTGAACTGTGACCATAACATAATATTGTGATTCATAATCATCAACCCTTCATCTGAGCATTGCTAAGATATTATTTATTCATTTTCTCAATAATAACATTATACATAATATTACTATTAACCTTAATTTACACACTTTCCTAAGTTATGACCAAAATATTATTATTACTGTGTAAATAGTAGAATGATATTATTATTATTATCACTCTCAATAATAACACTAATAATTGAATCGCTACTAAACACACTAATATGAATTCTCATTTCTATTATTATACATTCATCATCAATTGATAAAATATACATTACTATTATAGAAAAATTAGTACATATTTTAATATATACAATTATTACATTGTACAAGTTACAAATATTTAAGAATCACTAAAATAATTCAATTTTCTTTAATAATTAATTTCATTTATAGTTAAATAATATACAAGATTATATATATAGAAACCTCTCCTCTCTTTCTTTTTTTCTTTCTAAAATCTTTAATTATATTTTAAGGAAAAACTCATTTTTCCTCTCTTATGCCATCTTTATTCTTTTCTTTTCTTTTTAAACATTGGGGGTTTCTATTTGAGTTTTATATTCTTAATTTTTTTTTTGTTTTATTCTTATATTTTTTTGTTTTATTTTTATATCAAATTATTTCTTTCTTTTTATAAGGGAGATAAGATCTTATATTTTTTTTGCTTTGTTCGTATATCAAATTACTTCTTTCCTTTTATAAAGGAGATAAGATCTTATAATTTTTTTTTGTTTTATTCTTATATCAAATTATTTTTTCCTTTTATAAAGGAGATGAGATCTTATATTTTTTTTTTCTTTATTAGTTCCAGCCCAAGGAACTATAGGCACCACCCTATGCTTAAATAGTGATTATTAGTTTGTTTTGCAACCAATCAAATGTACAAATTTTGTTACATAAATTCATTTACAAAATATTATTATTTTCATATTTAACTTTTGTAAAGTAGAGATGCAATTTTTTTAACTTAATTTATTTTGAAAATTATTTATCATCAATTTTATTGGTCTAAAATTTTTAAGCGATATAAGCGGATTTTTCGGCATGGTAGGAAAAAAACATTTCTTTAGCATGTTTTTCAGGGCCGTTTTTGGGCCACTCGCTGATTTTGGGTAGTGCGGTCACAGAAACAGAGTGAATTCAATTCACCGCGGGGTAAAAAGGCAGTTTTTCAGGCTTTAAGTTATGTGAACAATTCTGATAGATACTTTAATTCATGACAGTAATCATACGGAGTGTACTCAATTGTCGTAACCTACACAGTTACTCAGGAAGCTCGCATAAAGACTGGCAACCATTCACTTGCAGGTGCTTCAACTTATTTAAACCCTCAAGAAATCTGTTAAATGCATTTTTGCTTTTCATTTGTGTGCTAATTTTTTTCTAGGATTTTATCTTTCCTTACTTTGTTATTTGCATGCAGCATACAACAACTCGCAAGTCGGTAATCATGTCTTCTTGAAACAACATAAACACTTCGGGTGCAAAGGCTTCAAGGCGAGGCGAGGCCAACCTTGGTTCCAAGGGAGGATGTTCAATAGCGGCTCCTATGCCAGATAAAAACAACGATAGGGCAACCCCCACGAGGCAAGGTCATTCCAGAGAGAGACCAGTCAACAGGTTTGAAGATCTGATAATGCACAGAGTAAAGCCATGGGATTCTGATGCCAACGACAACTGCACTGGAAACTTAACAACATCTTGCATGTCTCATTGTGATTACTAATCAATGTAATTAACCAGAGGATAGTCTTGCCTCATATTTGTAGTTATTTTTCATACTTTATCTATGTGAATGTTTTGTATATGATTGATAGCATTTAAATGATAGTAAGTATTTTAGGTGCAGTGTTATACATATGATAGATTTTGTGAATTCATTCTATAAAGTTTTGTCCTTTCACAAAGTATGGTCTGCAAACTGTTGCTTGCATAGTTTCCATTTCAAAGAAATAAACAGTCTTTCTTATGATAAATCTTGGGTTTAGCTTCCTTTGTTCTTTACAGAGAGATGATTTTTAAAAGCCTATTTTGCGTCGATTGTAGGTAAGCTCAATATGTGGGAAGGAGTGTTTTTGATACCTTTTCTTCCTCTACTCGTTAATAGTGACATAAAAACTAATTTCTTACATGTTTTATTTAGCCTATTTGTTATGGATAATGATCCTTAGGAATTGTAAATCTAAAATATCTAGGATGAAGACAATATTTAACATGTAACTTTCCTTGTGCAGGTTTGTCTTTACTATAAGGTAATTGATGTTTGCATTGACGAGAATTTAATGAGTGGCAATCCCATGGGTGCCCTAAATATGGTATCTTTGGGATGGTGCCTAAAAGTGTAGAAAATTATTCATTATCTGCATTGCAACTTTTTCCCAATTTATTTTTCCCGCCCTTCTTTCTGAACTTTCTATGAGGTATTTTCCTTGTTTTGATGCTGGAGCATATTGAGGACAGGGGTCCAAGTTCATGGTGAATTATGTAATTTTTTAGTAAACCTTAGTCCTCTACACCATGGTGAAGGAAGTTGATGTGTTCCTGTCCAAGTGATTGATCGCCATTTTGGAACCTTTACCATGTCTTGTAGTTTTCTCAAGTTCATAATGTCCGCTGGAATACCTTCACAAATTAACAATCTATAGGTTCAATCCCATCTGTGCATAAGGCCTTAATTTAATTATCATATATCCTACTGCACTCATCATAATAAGAGCAGAATGTTTAAGGCTCGGGTCTGTTCATGGTTTGCAATTGAAATCCGATTTTTTCCCAAGTTTTTCAAAAAATCTTATACTTTTGGTTTGCTGATTTTTTCCCCAAATGATTGTTGCTGCTATGGTTTCAATCATGGACCATAGGAATAGTTCTTACATTCATTAATTGATGAAATCATTCTTTGTTTAGGGCTCTAGCATGGAACATTAACAGTTATCAATTTAACAATTCTGATTCAATGATAGTTCAGTTTCACATATTCTATACTCGTGGATAATATGTACATTCTAATAATTATCTTTGTCCATTCGATGAGTTTAGCTGACCAAAATTGAGTGAATAATATGAGGGTTTCTTGTAAACTTCTACTTTTGACTTAGTTTGATAGCATTCTGAAAAACATATTTACATTAATATCAAATATTTTTCTTACATCTAAGAGAAATTTTGAACAATGTTGCTGAAAATTTGAATAGCATCTTTTTCTTACATTTAAGAGAAAACCTGAACAATATTGCTGTAAATTTGAATAGCATCTTTTTCTGCCTTAAGTATCGAAGATAAGATGCATCTAAGATCATTTCTTCTTCATATTCTATTTGATTTTACTAATCATAATCTTAATTTTAATCCTGTCCAACTATGAAAATTCTAGTTGAAGGTTTTTTTGTCGAAACATCAATGGTGATGCTGTTTACTTCTGTTCATAATTGCTCTCTGAAGGGGACTCTTAATTTTGTTTTTAATCTATCTTTCCAGTGCTTTTTTGATGAAACTTGCTTAATTTTTCCTCACTTAAATTAGTTCAGGATTGTGGATCATAAACTAGATATGAAAATTTGGCATTTTTTTATCCTACAATTATGTTCTTAGGAGAAGTGACCAGTAACTGCTTACTAATTAGTAATTACAACTTGCATTTTTGATGAATATTTATAACAAAATCCTAGCTTTCGAAATCTGAATAAGACATGACACATTCTTTGAAAAATCCATTACATTGCAATTTTTAAGATAAGGACTTACTATTTGTATGTTTTCTGGCTCAAAATTTTACACTTTTTGCTTGCTTGCCTTGAAAGTTGATGTGTAAACTTGTAAGGGTTCTGATTCAAAGATTGTATGCAATACTCTTTTGTTTGTGTACATTTCAACTATGAATTCCTTTTAAAATGCTTATTTTCTTCATACGTATTGTATTACATTTTAGTTCTAGTGAGTTGGAGATCATTCATTCATCACTTAATTTGCAAGCACATCCAGTTTTGTATTTTATAGGTTCTCGTCTCCAAAGTAGCTTCGCATGGTTATCAGAAACTCCTTCAATCACCTAATCCACATAAACTTGGTAGGTTTGACTCTGAAGGGAAAATGCATCCCTTTTATGAAGAGAGAGATATACTTGCAAAAATGCTTGCTAATGATGATAGCCTCTTCATATTGTGTGAAGGTCTGGTCATCCATTATAAAATTATTTATGAAAGACCAATTTTTGGTTCGATGATTCATAACTTCTTTGGAGATGCTAATGATAGAGATTGGTGCATCACATCTGGGAGGCCAACATTTGATAATCCATCCAAGGTTGTTTTTGTTTGCAGGAGTTTAAGTGACAGTTTAACAAATACATCATTGCATACTCCACTAATGGATAGTTTCACAGAGGAGGGAACCTCAGCATCAAGCTGTGGCTTTGATGAGTGTTTTCCTTTTCCTCAGCAAATTACTCATCCAAAATTGGAAAAGTATATGCATGATGAAATGGACTGTAAGACAGAGTTTTTAAATACTGGAAGTTTGGTGACAAAAATAGGGCAACAAAGAGCAGGATTAGATGGTATTGTTTTGATTCATGGTTTTGGTGGAGGAGCTTTTGCTTGGAGAAATGTCATGACTCCCCTAGCAAGGCATACTAGCTGCTGTCCAGTTGTTGCATTTGATCGGCCTGGTTGGGGACTCACTTCCCATCCTCAAAGAGTTGAATGGGAAGAAAAAAGGCTAGCAAACCCATATGAGCTTCGATCACAGGTAAGACTAAGGACTTGTTGTTATATATGTGATTTCTTAACAAAGAAGTGCATTTTTCTCTTCTTTTTTTATTGAATGAGAAATCATCTTGCACTTTTGAGAGTGCTTTGTTTTTTGTTTTTACACTTGTGAACCACTAATGTTATATGAGAATTGATTACCATGGTTATGGTTATAATGTAAAATCTTTATTTAGATCTGTACCCTTGTATTGTAACAATCTATTTTTTCCCCCAAAACACTCAATTTACACCAAGTTGAATAACTGGTAGTCGAATAGTTAACATGTGGTAACAGGTGAATTCTATATGAAGTTATTTGATGTTGTTATAATTTTGCTCTCTGCAGGTAGATTCACTATTTTCTTTTTGTAAGAAACTGGGCCTTTTCTCTGTTGTGCTGGTTGGCCATGATGATGGTGGTTTGCTTTCTTTAATGGTAGCTGAGAAAGCACAAAATTGTGCAGGTGCTTCTCCGGTAGGCTTACACAAAATTTACACTTTGTTCTCATTTCATCGCTTTGTCTAATGTTGCTAATGAATGTCCTACTTATTCAGGTAGAAGTGAAGGGAGTTGTACTAGTTAGTGTGAGTATTTCTAGAGAGGTTGTACCAACCTGCGCTCGAGTCTTGCTGCACACATCATTGGGACGACACTTGGTGCGTCCTCTTTTACGGACTGAGATAATCCAAGTAGCTAATCGTCGTTCCTGGCATGATGCTTCAAAATTAACAGCTGATGTTTTGGACCTTTATAAGGTAAATTTCATTTCACTATTTTTTAACCAGATTTTATGTGAACATTTTAACCTGAAATAACATTTGATCTCAATTTTCACATGTTACAATGCAGGCACCATTGCGGTTTGAAGGATGGGATAAAGCAATTGCAAAAGTTAGCAAATTGTCTGTAGGAACTATGCTCTCATCAATCCATGCGTCAGATTTGTTGAAAGTAGTGCAAGGCTTACTGGTGCTGGTAACAGTTGGGGCAGAAGATATTTTAGTCTCATTACGATCCCCCCAGCTTCTAGCATCTAAGATTTCTAATTCTGTAAGTATTGAATTTACATATAATTATCTTATCTAGTCATTTCTTGAAAATCCACTTGATTTTATGTATTATTAAAGCAGCTGATTGTTGGCATTTCAAGCGAAAACATAACATGATGCCATCTTGTTACAGAGACTAGTTGCAATTTTTGGTTGTGGGCACCTCCCTCATGAAGAGTGTCCAAAAGAATTGCTAGCAGCTATAGTACCTTTTGTCTCTAACTTGTGTATGGAGTCAAATTTGTCAGACAAATTCTTATCTGATGGATATAGTTAACAATTTTGTGAGAGTATTGATCTGTGAAAGTATTGATGGTCTGATTGATGACTTTGGCACTTCTAAATGGACATTTTATTCAAAAGCTGGAGCATGTGCATAATGCTTATTATCATTTTGAATGGAGAAAGTAATTGGATTCAAAGCAAAATCAGAGGATACCCACCTTGCTCATTGAATATTTTATTAAAATCAGAAGCAGATATGGTTTGAGACAGAGGAAGTAGCATATAATTCCGAAGAAGAGGAATGGTTAGATTTTTGGAAGCAAATGTACAATTTTGCACTCCGTATTGCATAGAAAGGTGTTGTGGTTATACTTAAATCACCTATTCTCAAGTCCATCCATTACAGATGAAAATGACAGTATCCAACATGCGTGGGTGGTAGAAGTTATTTTACAGCAAATGTACACAACTTGTGGTAAAATGGCGTGGATTGAGGTCATTTTTTGACACATCCATTCTTTGCCAATGTTATTGGCTGTTGTTTCATATAGGATTTCAAAATTTCAATTCAAAACGTAGGTGCCTCAATACTGGCACTACTTTTGTTAATATTGTTTTCCTTTCCAACTTGTATATTGTCTTTTAGAATGTACTGAGAATTATAGCCTTAAACGCTATATTATATCTTGTAAAGAATGAAACTTCCATATTGTATCTTGTAAAGGATGAAATCTTCCATATTGATGCTGCAATGTCATAATTTTTTGCTATTGACACCACCTCTTGTTCTGAACAACGGTGGAGGTACTGATGAGAGCATGTTTCCGCAAAATCACTGTTCAAAAACTTCAAGTATTATGGATAAAATAATGAGCCTAGCTCTTATGGATCCTTCAGTAGTGCAAATCTTCTTTACGCGATGCAAATATCTGAGCTTTACCATCACTATCCATGACAGTGATGCAAACTAAACTAACAGTTTTTCTACAAGCAATTGTACTCATTTTTATGGACTGTGAAAACCTCTGTCTGCAAGTATTAGTGATTTTAAAACGTATCTCAGGTCAAGTGTTTAGTCTAAAGTTCAAGTAAAAATATTTAAACATGCAGCCAAGAAAATTTACAATCTACAATCATTGAAGTGATTGTAATCTCAGTACTATGGGCATACTTTGTATTCATGGCTATACAAATCTATAGTCCAGAAGAGAGAGTCCCAAGATTTGTGAAATTAAGCTATTTAGTCCAAGGATGTCCAATTTTGGAGAGGGTGCAATGACATCCACTTCTATTGATTGTTCAGTTGATCATAATGATTTAGTAGAACCTATCCGATTTTTTTTTTGCATTTGAATACACCATCTTTGTCATTATTATTGCTACATAAAATTGTTCTTATGTATTTCTGAATCTTGAAATCTTTCATTTTTTAAAGGTTCTTGCTTTTTCTTATTTGACTGAAAAAAGCCCAAAATGAATGTTGGAGATCAAAACTCTAAATCATCTGTTCTTGTTACAAAACAGTCCCATTTCAACAATAATTTCATTTCTAACTTTAAAAAACATAACTTTTTTTAAAATATAACTATTTTCTATTTTTTTGGCAAGAACTTCGCTGCTTGCAGCTCTTGTTCTTATATCAAATTATTTATTTCCTTTAAAAAATGACAAGAGGATATTACTGCATTTATTATTCACTGTTGAACTGTTCCGTAAGAAAATTAAAATTGAAATTGCTCATAGCTATTTCACTTGACATTTATATTGGTAATGTAATTACTATTGTCAATAATATTATTATTAATATTATTTCTTAAAACATTTATTGGTTCCATCACACAAATTAACTCAACAAGGTTGCATTGTGTTTTTAGGTTATTAACAAGATATACATTGACTCTCGCCTATGCTATATTAACTATGTAGTTATTATTTATTCTTATCTAGGGGAGAAGACCCAGTATCCTTCCCCCATTGAATAACTGCCACCTCCATGCTCACTCCACCCCCCCTCCCCCAAAAAAAAACTTTGATCCATTAAAAAACTTTATTTGAACAAATAAAAAAATTACAACAACACCAATGGCTGCTCATAACACAATGAGTAACTCACCAATCATAATAGACAGCTAAACATGCTTTTGCATTTATAAAAAAAGTCAACTTTCACATAAAAAGGCTCATTTACAATTTAATTTAAAACATTTACCCTTCATTACATTTTATATTTACAACTATGCATGCACACTTAATGGTGCTTTACCTGACATAATCACAATCTCCTATTAACTCTATGGGATTTGAAATGCACAGTCTTCCACACACTTCCTGGAAGATATATGTATTTACTTCATTTCCTGAATTAAATACAGGTGTAAGGCTCCCCAAATAAACATCAAATCCAAATATAATGCAGAATTCACTCATATCATCTCTAAAAACCTACGTAACTGGCATCTACAAATTCAAATGTTCAAACAAATTAAATTTTCAAAATCAACAACCAAATGGAATGAATTCAATTTCCACATTCAAATTCCTAAATAAGAGGGAGAAAGCAACCAATGTCATTTGTTATTTGTGACAACTTATTCTCTGCAAAATTCAGAGCATCGTCAGACATCCTCTGCACATTCCTTTGCAATTTCAGGTTGGTACTTTGTACATTCTACTTATAGTTATTTTCATGAACTGTGCATTTAACATTTATATTTATGTAGTGTCTTCTTACTTTCATGAGCTGTGCATTTAACATTTATATTTATGCACTACCTTTTTACTTTACTTTATAAGTAAATAAAGGCCTTTTTTGTTGTCTTTATAAGATCTGCAAAATGAATTCTCCTAAGTTTTGTAGCAATTATTTTATATCATTTACTATGTTTCCTTTGGCTATCTAATACAACAGACTAGCATTTGAATACGTTTCCTCTGGTTGTCCAATACAACAGACTAGCATTTGTTTATATTTTTATACTTTCCATTGCACATACAATAGGCTAGCATAAATATATTTGTCATTTTACATTCTGTGTCTCTTGTTCATTCAACAAATTGATATATATGTGTGTATCATTTTCCTATCCTTTGGGATTGCAAATAATGGTACTGGTTAATCATTTTCTTCTGCATCTTATTGAATTTGGAAAAGAATGTGTACAATGTTATTTATATATATACCTATAAAACACACATTAAGCTATGTGTTTCAAATTGTAAATGAATCTGTGCAATGTTTTATACATTCATTTACAAATTATGTGTCTGTTGTCTCTTGTTCATTGAGAAGATTGATATATATGTTTGTTTCCTTTAACTATCCTTTGAAAATGCAAACAATGGTATTGGTTAATCATTTTCTTCTGCATCTTTCACAACCCATGAAGGGTTTCTTCGATGATTGAAAAATTATTACTGCTTGTTTATGAAATAAATCATTCCTCTTACACTCCCTTTTGCCACGTGTTGTTTGATTTTGTTGGGTCATGGTGCTATTTTTTTCTCCCACATTGCATGTATGTATGTATGCACATACATACATATATATATATGTATACATATATGTATGTATGTATGCATGTATGTACATATCTACATACATACATACATATATGTATGTATACATATATGTTTGTATGTATGTATATATAAAATTGTCTATCCATGGTGTGAGGTAACAACAAACATCATTGTCCTTTCAAAGTTTATGTATGTATGTATGCATATATATATATATATATATATATATGTTGGTGTTTTACACAAGGTTCTTTCGGGGTTAAATGATTTCCTCTCCCTATTTTATCACGTACTCACAGCCTCATAAAGTCCATTATGTCATGATTTGTCTGCAGAAATGATAGGGGAATTTTGTGGGTTTGACCACATCTCTGCAAAAAATGATTAATGGTTTGCATTGACCTTTTTATAAAAAACCCATGTGAATACGAGCATAAATGGGCAAACCCATTTAGTATACACCATTTTTTGTGAAAAGCCTTGCTTTGTTTTTCCAAATACGGGTTTTTTTGGGGTTAAATGATTAAATACGACCTGGTAAAGTCGATTGTCTCATGATATTGTCTCCAGAAATGATGAGGAATTTCCTGGGTTCGGCCACATGTCTACAAATTAATCTCATGAAACCCTTGCCTAGAATATTCCACATCTATCTGAAAATGCACTTTTGTATTTCTACAAGTGAGGAATTATTATTATGAAACCCTTGGTTAATTTCTCGTGCACATTTCTAAAAACCCAAGTGTGTAATCGATCTACATCTGTTAAAATTAATATCCTATTATTTTTGAAAAGTTAAGTAGCATTTTTAGGGTGCCATACCCTTCACAAGGGGCCGAAGGACCAAAGAAAAAACATAGTTCAAAACAGACTTTGAACTATAGAACAACCAGAAACAGCTGTCTGACTGCTGAGGAAACAATAGACAGACAGCTGTAGAAACCAAGGAAATCAAGTGACTCCAAAAACAGAGGGGTCAAGGCTAGCTCCCCGAGCTCGAGTCCGAGAAGCAGCCACAAAGTTTTTCTTTCGAAGAACCATCGTCCAAGGGGGCTCAGAACCAGGTAACAAAGAGAAAGGTGAGAGGAGTGGCTCCACCCCAATCACCACATGAGAAGAAACACCATGCAACGAGGAAGCCGGTAACGAGATAGTAGAGCTCGAAACAAAACACGGAACAATAGAGGCTCCCAATGAAGGCTGGACAAGGTCTGACAGAGCAACGATAGTAGGAGCATCGACAGCAGGAGCAGGGACAGGCATAACAACATTAGCAGCAAGGTCCAAAGGTGGTTCCACGAAAGAGGGATCCGGGGGAGGAGCAACAACCTGAGGGTCATCCTCCTCAGAAAAAACCACCCGAAGAGGAACCCATCGTGAGGTGATCCAGGAGAGCATCCTTCCACCAAGATGCAGGGCCCTTGCGGCGAGCAAGAGGATAGGCCGAGGCCAAATAACCAACCGAGAAGCGTCTCCTACACCAAAAGGGGAGACCCTCATAGTCCAAGAGCTTCTTCCACGGTCTGTCCTCCACCAGCAACACGATGTCCCCAGGAAGAGGTTTGGAGGTGTCAAGATCGACTAACAATCGAGCAACAGTAGCATGCCCAAAATCCCTAGTTGTGGAGTCCACCATTAAAAAATGACCAATGACATTGCCAATGGCCTCGAAACAAGATTCCTCCCAGAATTGATGAGGAAGATTTGGCAGGCGAACCTAAACAGGTTTGGTGTTCAAAGGTTCCGTAAGAGGGCTGAAAGAGCGAGACCAAGGCCTGATGGCCAAGGAATGAATACCCCACATCCATCCCCTGTCTAGGACTCGGTTCCTCTCAAGAGGGGAGGCAAATGTAGCAATAAAGAAGCCCTGAGCACTGGAGTAGAGCTCAATGTCTCCAACAACCAAAGGCTTCCAAGAACCCGAAACCCAATCATGGAGGTCCGGAAGAGAGGGCCATAAGCCGTTGAATCTGCACACCACCCCAGTTTTCGAATAATATTCTTCGTTGTCCACTATCTCAAGGCCGCAAACGACCACTGGAGAATCCCTGGCATAGGGCAAAGACCAACCAGAAGGACAAGAGCCCACCCTGGCAGCATCCGAAAATGATTTTGCCAAACCAGAACGGCCCCTAGCAACAGGCTCCACTGAGGCAACAACACTCCCACCATCAATCCTAGTCACCAGCAACCTAGTAGACCCCTTCCTACATATGCACGGGACATCACCAGCAGTACCCCTAGCCGGCAGCAAGGATGGAGCAGGCCGAGGAGGAAAAGGAGCGGAAGGCCCGACAGACAGTTTGATGAAAAGCTGATTTTAAGGCTACGTTGCACCTTTGTCATGCGAACTCCAATTTTTCACCCATAATCAATCATGTTTGGAGAACTTTGATTTAGGATTGTGTTGTAGATAACTATTAAGAAACTTTACTTTCTATCAATTTTCGTGAATGTTGAATTTCATGAAACCTAATTTTGACACTACGTTGCAGACGTGTCATGCGAACTCCAATTTTTCACCCACAATCAACCATGTTTGGAGAACTTTGATTTAGGATTGTGTTGTAGATAACTATTAAGAAACTTTACTTTCTATCAATTTTCGTGAATGTTGAATTTCATGAAACCTAATTTTGAGACTACGTTGCAGACGTGTCATTCGAAATCCCATTTTTCACGCATAATCAAGCATCTTTGGAGAACTTTGATTTAGGATTGTGTCATAGATGACTGGTAAGAACATTTATTTTCTATGGGTTTTCGTGAATGTTGAATTTGCATCGATATAATGTCGAGTTCAGCGAAAACCTGATTTTAAGGCTATGTTGCATTTGTGTCATGCGAGCTCGCATTTTTCACCCACAATCAACTATGTTTGGAGAACTCTGAATTAGGATTGTGTTGTAGATGACTATTAAGAACCTTTATTTTCTATCAATTTTAGTGAATGTTGAATTTCCATCGATTTAAGGTCGAGTTCAACAAAAACATAATTTTAAATTTTCGTTGCAGATTTGTCGCGTGAACTCCCATTTTTCATGAATAATCAACCATGTTTGGAAAACTTTGATTTAGGATTCTTTTGTAAATGACTATTAAGAAAAAGAAAATTCATATTCTTGAATGTTGAATTTTCATCGATTTAATGTCGAGTTCGATGAAAACCTGATTTTTAGGCTATCTTGCAAATTTGTCACGCGAACTATCATTTTTCACCCACAATCAACCATGTTTGGAGAGCTTTAATTTAGGATTGTGTTCTAGATGACTATTAAGAACTTTTATTTTCTATCAGTTTTTGTCAATGTTGAATTTTTATCGATCTTATGTCGCGTTTCACGAAAACCTAATTTCAAGTCTACGTTGCAACTGGGTAATGGTAAATTCCATTTTTCACCCACAATCAACCATGTTTGAAGAAATTTTATTTAGGATTACATTGTAGATGACTATTAAGAACCTTTATTTTATATAATTTTTTTTCAATGTTGAATTTCAATTAATTTAATTTCAAGTTCGACGAAAACCTGATTTTAAGGCTATGATGCAGTTTTGTCACATCAACTCTCATTTTTTACGTACAATCAACTATGTTTAGAGAACTTTGATTTAGGATTTTGTTGTAGATGACTATTAAGAACTTTCATTTTCTATCAGTTTTTGTGAATGTTGAATTTCCATCGATTAATGATTGAGTTCGATGAAAGCCTGATTTAAAGGATATGTTGTAGCTTTATCACGCTTTGCAAACATGTCATACGAACTCCCATTTTTCATGCATAATCAACCATTATTGTTGACTTTGATTTAGGATTATGTTGTAGATTACTATGAAGAACCTTTATTTTCTATTTGTTTGTGTGAATGTTGAATTTCCATTGACTAAATGTCGAGTTCAATGAAAACCTGATTTCAATGCTATGTTGCAGCTTTGTCACGTGAACTCCCATTTTTCACCGACAAGCAACCATTTCTGGAGAACTTTTATTTAGGATTAATGTATAGATAACTATTAAGATCCTTTATTTTCTAGTTGTTTTCATGAATGTTGAATTTCTAACGATTTAATTTCGAGTTCAATGAAAACCTGATTTTAAGGCTACCTTGCAGCTGTCTTACATGAACTCCTATATTTCAACTACAATAAACCATGTTTGGAGAACTTTTATTTAGGATTGTGTTGTAGATGACCATTAAGAACCTTTATTTTCTATCGGTTTTTGTGAATGTTCAATTTCCATCGATTTAATGTCGAGTTCGACGTAAACCTAATTTTAAGGATACGTTGTAGACGTGTCCCACGAACTCCCATTTTTCACACATAATTAACCACATTTGGAGAACTTTAATTTAGGATTATGTTGTAGATGACTATTAAGAACCTTTATTTTCTATTGGTTTTCGTGAATGTTGAATTTCAATCGATTAAATGTTCAGTTTGACGAAAACCTGATTTTAAGGCTACATTGTAACTTTGTCAAATGAACTCCCGTTTTTCACCCACAATCAATCATGTTTAGAGAACTTTGATTTAGGATTGTTTTTTAGATGACTCTTAAGAATCTTTAATTTCTATCACTTTTCATGAATGTTGAATTTCCATTATTTCATCTCGAATTTAACAAAAACCTGATTTTAAGGGTATGTTGTAGCTATGTCACGCGAATTCGCATTTTTCAACCACAATCAACCATGTTTGGAGTACTTTGATTTAGTATTGTGTTGTAGATCACTATTAAAATGCTTTATTTTTTATCATTTTTTGTGAATATTCAATTTCCATCGATTTAATGTCGAGTTCAACGAAAACATGATTTTAAGACTACGTTGCTGCTGTGTCACGTGAACTCCCATTCTTCACCCACAATCAACCATGTTTGGAGAACTATGAATTAGGATTGTGTTGTAGATGACTATTAAAAACCTTTATTTTCTATCAATTTTTGAGAATGTTGAATTTCCATCGATTTAATGTCAAATTTGATGAAAACATAATTTTATGTCTACGTTGCAAATTTGTCACGCCAACTCCCATTTTTTACCAATATTCAACCATATTTGGAGAACTTTGATTTAGGATTATGTTGAAAATGACTATTAAGAATATTTTTTTTCTATCAATTTTCGTGAATGTTGAATTTCCATCGATGGAATGTCAAGTTCGATTAAAACTTCATTTTAAGGCTATGTTGCAGCTTTATCATGCGAACTCTCATTTTCCACCCACAATCAACCATGTTTGGAGTACCTTAATTTATTATTGTGTTGTAGATGCCTATTAAGAACCTTTATTTTTTATTGGTTTTCGTGAATGTTAAATTTTAATCAATTTAATGTCTAGTTTGACAAAAACCTAATTTTAAGGCTACTTTGCAAAAATGTCACACGAACTCCCATGTTTCATGCATAATCAACCATGTTTGGAGACTTTTATTTAGGATTATGTTGTAGATGAATATGAAGAACCTTTATTTTCTATTTTTTTTCGTGAATGTTGAATTTTCATTGACTAAATGTCGAGTTGAATGAAAACCTGATTTCAAGGCTATGTTGCAGCTTTGTCACATGAACTCCCATTTTTCACAGACAAGCAACCATTTTTGGAGAACTTTTATTTAGGATTAATGTATAGATAACTATTAAGAACCTTTATTTTCTAGTTGTTTTCATGAATGTTGATTTTCCAATGAATTAATGTTGAGTTCAACGAAAACCTGACTTTAAGGCTACCTTGCAGCTGTCTGACGTGAACTCCCATTTTTCAACTATAATCAACCATGTTTGGAGAACTTTGATTTAGGATTGTGTTGTAGATGACCGTTAAGAACCTTTATTTTCTATCAGTTTTTGTGAATATTCAATTTCCATCGATTTAATGTCGAGTTCGACGAAAACCTAATTTCAAGGCTACATTGTAGACATGTCCTGCGAACTCCCATTTTTCACGCATAATCAACCACGTTTGCAGAAATTTGATTTAGGATTATGTTGTAGATGACTATTAATAACCTTTATTTTCTATTGGTTTTCATGAATGTTGAATTTCAATTGATTAAATGTTGAGTTCGACGAAAACCTGATTTTAAGGCTACGTTGCAGCTTTGTCAAGCGAACTCCCCTTTTTCACCCACAATCAATCATGTTTAGAGAACTTTGATTTAGGATTGTTTTGTAGATCACTCTTAAGAACCTTTAATTTCTATCACTTTTCATGAATGTTGAATTTCCATTGATTTTATGTCGAATTTGATGAAAATCTGATATTAAAGCTATGTTGTAGCTATGTCAGGCAAACTCCCATTTTTCAAGCATAATCAACCATGTTTGGAGCACTTTGATTTAGTATTGTGTTGTAGATCACTAATAAAATATATATTTTTTTTTATCAGTTTTTGTGAATATTCAATTTCCATCGATTTAATGTCGAGTTCAATGAAAAGATGATTTTAAGACTACGTTGCAGTTGTGTCACAGGAACTCCCATTTTTCACCCACAATCAACCATGTTTAGAGAAATTTGAATTAATATTGTGTTGTAGATGACTATTAAGAACTTTTAATTTCCATTGACTGAATTTCAAGTTCGACGAAAACCTAATTTAAGGCTACATTGCTGACATGTCACACGAACTGCCAGTTTTCATGCATAATCAACCATGTTTGAGGACTTTGATTTAGGATTATGTTGTACATGACTATTAGGAAGCTTTATTTTCTATTTTTTTACGTGAATGTGGAATTTCCATTGATTAAATGTCGAGTTTAATGAAAACCTAATTTTAAGGCTACGCTGCTACTACGTCATGTCAACTCCTATTTTTCATCGACAATCAACCATGTTTGGAGATGTTTTATTTAGTATTGTGTTGTAGATGACTATTAAGAATCTTTATTTTCTATCGATTTTCATGAATGTCGAATTCAAAGAAAAACATGATTTTAGGACTTCGTTACAGCTATGTTACGCAAAACTCCCATATTTCACTCACAATCAACCATCTTTGGAGAACTTTGATTTAGGATTGTGTTGTAGATGACTATTAAGACCCTTTAGTTTCTATAGGTTTTCCTGAATGTAGAATTACCATCGATTTAACGTCGAGTTTGACAAAAACCTAATTTCAAGGCTACATTGCAACTGTACCACGCAAACTCCCATTTTTGACCCACAATCAACCATGTTTGGAGAAATTTTATTTAGGATTGTGTTGCAGATGACTATTATGAACCTTTATTTTCTATTGGTTTTCATGAATAGTTCAAAGAAAACCTGATTTGAAGGATACGTTGCAACTGTGTTACACGAACTCCCATTTTTTGACCCACAATCAACCATGTTTGGAGAACTTTGATTTACGATTGCGTTGTAGATGACTACTAAGTACCTTTGTTTTCTATCAGTTTTCTTGAATGTTGAATTTCCATCGATTTAATGTCGAGTTGAGTGAAAACCTTATTTTAAGGCTCTGTTGCAGTTGTGTAATGCGAACTCCCAATTTTCACACACAATCAACCATGTCTAGAGAACTTTGATTTAGGATTGTGTTGTAGATAACTATTAAGAACCTTTATTATCTATCGGTTTTTGTGAATGTTGAATTTCCATCAATTTAATGTCGAGTTTAATGAAAACCTGATTTTAAGGCTACATTGCAGCTTTGTTACGAGAAGTCCATTATTTCACCCACAATCAGACATGTTTGGAGAACTTTGATTTAGGATTGTGTTTTAGATGACTATTAAGAACCTTTATTTTTTATCAATTTTCTTCAATGTTTAATTTTCATCGATTTATTGTCTAGTTTAACGAAAACCTGATTTTAAGGCTACGTTGGAGCAGTGTCACACGAATTCCAATTTTTCACCCACAATCAACCAGGTTTGGAAAAAAATTATTTAGGATTTAGTTGTAGATCACTATTAAAAAGCTTCATTTTCTATCATTTTTGGTGAATATTAAATTTCCAACGATTTAATTTTGAGTTCAACGCAATACCTGATTTTAAATGCTATGTTGCAAACTGACAATTTTCACACACAATCAACCATGTTTGGAGAACTTTGATTTAGGATTGTGTTTTAGATAACTATTAAATCCTTTATTATATATCAATTTTTGTGAATGGTGAATTTCCATTGATTTAATGTCGAGTTTGATGAAAACTAGATTTTAATGCAACATTGCAGCTTTGTTACGAGAACTCCATTATTTCGCCCACAATCAAATTTTTTTGCAGAACTTTGATTTAGGATTGTGTTTTAGATGACTATTAAGAACCTTTATTTTTTATAAGATTTCGCCAATGTTCAATTTTCATCGATTTATTGTCGAGTTTAATGAAAACATGATTTTAAGGCTATGTTGGAGCAATGTCACATGAATTCTAATTTTTCACCTACAATCAACTAGGTTTAGAAAAAAATTATTTAGGATTTAGTTGTAGATCACTATTAAGAAGCTTCATTTTCTATCGTTTTTTGTGAATGTTGAATTTACAACGATTTATTTTCGAGTTCAATGAAAACCTGATTTTAAAGGCTATGTTGCTGTTGTGTTACATGAGCTCGCATTTTTTTCCCACAATCATCCATGTTTGGAGAACTTTTATTTAGGATTATGTTGTAGATGACTATTAAGAACCTTTATTTTCTATCAAGTTTCATGACTGTTGAATTTCGATCGATTTAGCGTAAAGTTCAAAGAAAACCTAATTTTAAGACTACATTGCAGCTTTGTCACGAGAACTCGCATTTTTCACCCACAACCAAACATGTTCGGAGAATTTTGATTTAGGATTGTGTTGTAGATGACTATTAGGAACATTTGTTTTCTATCAGTTTTCGTGAATCTTGAATTTCCATCTATTTAATGTCGAGTTTAATGAAAATATAATTATAAGGTTATTTTGCAGCTATCTCATGCGAACTCCCATTTTTCACCCACAGTCAACCATGTTTGGAGTACTTTGAATTATGATTGTGTTGTAGATGACTAATAAGAATATTTATTTTCTATCGGTTTTTGTGAATGTTGAATTTTCGTTGATTTAATATTGAGTTCGACGAAAATCTAATTTTAGGGTTGAGTTGCAGCTTTGCATGTGAACTCCCATTTTTCAGCCTTAATCAACCATGTTTGAAGAACTTTGATTTAGGATTTTGTTGTAGATAACTATTAATAACCTTTACTTTGTATTGATTTTCGTGAATGTTGAATTTTCATGGATTTCATGTCGAGCTTGACAAAATCTTTATATCAAAGCTACGTTGCAGGTGTGTCATGCGAACTCCCATTTTTAAACCCAAAATCAACCATGTTTGGAGAACTTTGATTTAGGATTGTGTTGTAGATGACTATTAAGAACCTTTATTTTCTATTGCTTTTAGTGAATGTTCAATTTCAATCGATTTGATGTTGAGTTCGATGAAAACCTAATTTTAACGCTACGTTATAGACATGTCATGTGAACTCCCATTTTTCACCCATAATCAACCATCTTTGGAGAAATTTGAATTAGGATTATATTGTAGATGACTAATAATAATCTTTATTTTCTATTAGTTTTTATAAATGTTGAATTTCCATTGATTAAATGTGGAGTTGGACAAAAAGCTGATTTTAAGGCTACATTGCAGCTCTGTCACGCGAACTCCCATTTTTCACCCACAATCAATCATGTTTGCAGAACTTTCTTTTAGGATTGTTCTTTACATGACTATTAAGAACCTGTATTTTCTATCAGTTTTCGTGAATATTCAATTTTCTTCGACTGAATGTTGAGTTCGATGAAAACCTGATTTTAAGGCTATGTTGCAGTTGTGTCACGCGAACTCCAATTTTTCACCCATAATCTACCATGTTTGGAGAACTTTGATTTAGGATTGTGTTGTAAATGACTATTAAGAACCTTTAGTTTCTATCGGTTTTCGTGAATGTTGAATTTTGATCGATTCAATGTCGAGTTTGATGGAAACCTCATTTAAAGGCTACGTTGCAGCTGTGTCACGTGAAGTCCCATTTCTCACCCACAATCAACCATGTTTGGAGAACTTTTATTTAGGATTAAGTTGTAGATGACTATTATGAACCTTTATTTTCTATCAATTTTTGTGAAGGTTGATTTTCCAATGATTTACTGTCGAATTCTACAAAAGCATGATTTTAATGCTACGTTACAGTTGTGTTACACGAACTCCATTCTTTCAGCCATAATCAACCATGTTTGGAGAACTTTGATATAGGATTGTGTTGTAGATGACTATTAAGAACCTATATTTTCTATTGGTTTTCATGAAAATTGAATTTTATTTGATTAAATGTCGAGCTTCATGAAAACCTCATTTCGAGGCTACATTGTGGCTGTGTCACGTGAACTCTCATTTTTAACCCACAATCAACCATGTTAGGAGAACTTTTATTTAGGATTGTGTTGTAGATGACTATTAACAACATTTATTTTCTATCGATTTAATATCGAGTTCAACGAAAGCCTGATTTTAAGGCTACATTGCAATTGTGTCAAGCTAACTCCCATATTTCATCCACAATCAAACATGTCTGGAGAACTTTGATTTAAGAATGTGTTGTAGATGACTATAAAGAACCTTTATTTTCTATTGGTTTTCATGAATGTTGAAGTTATATCACAAGAACTACCATTTTTCACCCATAATCAATAATGTTTGCAGAACTTTTATTTACTATTATATTGTAGATGACTATTAAGAACCTTTCTTTTCTATCGATTTTCGTGAAAGTTCTATTTCCATTGAGTTAATGTCGAGTTTGACGAAAACCTTATTTTAAGGTTACATTGCAGTTGTTTTCACACGAACTGCCACTTTTCACCCACAATCAACCATGTTTGGAGAACTTATATTTAGGACTATGTTGTAGACGATTGTTCAGATCCTTTATTTTCTATAAATTTTGTGAATATTTTATTTCCATTGATTTAATGTCGAGTTCGATGAAAACCTAATTTTAAGGCTACATTGCAGATGTGTCACGTGAACTCCCATTTTAAGGAATAATCAACCATGTTTGAAGAACTTTGATTAATTATTATGATGTAGAAGACTATTAGGAACCTTTTTTTTCTATTGGTTTTCGTGAATGTTTAATTTCCATCGATTTATTGTCGATTTCAACGAAAACCTAGTTTTTAAGTCTACGTTGCAGTTTTGTCACGCGAACTCCCATTTTTCATCCACAATCAACCATGTTTGGAGAACTTTAAATTAGAATTGTGTTGTAGATGAATAGTCATTAAGAATCTTTATTTTCTATTGGTTTTTGTGAATGTTGAATTACCATCGATTTAATGTCAAGTTCGACGAAAACCTAATTTTAAGGCTACGTTGCACCTTTGTAACATGAACTCCCATTTTTGAGCCACAAACAACAATGTTTGGATAAATTTGATTTAGGATTCTGTTGTAGATGACTTTTAAGAACCTTAATTTTCTATCTATTTTTGTGAATGTTGAATTTTAGTCGATTTAATGTGAAATTTTATGAAAACCTGATTTTAAGGCTATGTTGTAGCTGTGTCATGTGAACTCCCATGTTTCAGCCACAATCAACCATGTTTGGATTTCGATCGATTTAATATTGAGTTTGACTTAAAACCTGATTTTAAGGTTACGTTGTAGCTTTGTGAAAGTTCTCCAAACATGGTTCTTTGTGGGTGAAAAATGGAAGTTCGTGTTACAAAGCTGCAACATTGCCATAAAATTAGGTGTTCGTTGAACTCAACATTTAATCGGTGCAAATTCAACATTCATGAAATCCAATAGAAAATTTGGGTTCTTAATATTCATCTACAACACAATGGGAGTTCACGTGACACATCTGCAACATTGCCTTTGAATGAGGTTTTCATCGAACTCGACATTAAATCGATGAAAATTGAACATTTACAAAAATTGATATAAAATAAAGGTTCTTAATAGTCATCTATAACACAATACTAAATCAAAGTACTCCAAACACTATTAGTTGTGGGTGAAAATTGGGAGCTCATGTGACATAGCTACAACATAGCCTTAAAATCAAGTTTGAATTGATCTTGACATTAAATCGATGGAAATTCAACATTTACGAAAAGTAATAGAAAATAAACGATTCTTAATAGCCATCTAAAAAACAGTCCTAAATCAAAGTTCTCCAAACATGATTGATTATGGGTCAAAAATGGGAGTTCACATGACAAAGCTACAACTTAGCCTTAAAATCAGGTTTTCGTCAAACTCAACATTAAATCGATGGAAATTAAACATTCACAAAAACCTAATAAACATTCTTAATAGACATCTACAACATAATCGTAAATCAAAGTTCTCCAAACAACTGCAAATTAGATATTCATTGAACTCGACATTATATCGAGAGAAATTTAACATTCACAAAAATCGATAAAAAAAGTTTTTTAGACATCTACAACATAATCGTAAATCAAAGTTCTCCAAACAACTGCAAATTAGATATTCATTGAACTCGACATTATATCGAGAGAAATTTAACATTCACGAAAATCGATAAAAAAAGTTTTTTAATATTGATCTACAACAAAATACTAAATCAAATTTATCCAAACATGGTTGAAATTCAATTTTAAATGTAAACCAATAATAAAAAATAAATGTTCTTAATAGTCATCTACAACATGATCCTCAATAAAACTTCTCCAAACATGGGTTATTGTGGATGAAAAATGAGAGTTCACGTGATATAGCTACATCATAGCCTTAAAATCAGGTTTTTGTCAAATTGGACATTAACTTGATGGAAATTCAACATTCATGAAAAGAGATAGAAAATAAAGTTTTTTAATAGTCATCTACAAAACAATACTAAATGAAAGTTCTCTAAACATGGTTTGTTGTGGGTGAAAAATGGCAGGAGTTTGTCTAACACAGCTACAATGTATCTTTAAAATCAGGTTTTCGTTGAAGTCGACATTAAATCGACGAAAATTCAACATTTAGAAAACTAATAGAAAATAAAGGTTCTTAATAGTCATCTACAACATAATCCTAAATCAAAGTTTTCCAAAAATGGTTGATTATGGGTGAAAAATGGGAGTTTGTATGACACGTCTGCAACATAGCCTTAAAATTAGGTTTTCTTCGAACCCGACAGTAAATCGATGGAAATTGAACATTCACAAAAACGAATAGAAAATTAATGTTATTAATAGTCTTATACAACACAATACTAAAGGAAAGTTCTCAAAACATGGTTGATTGTGGGTGAAAAATGGGAGTTCACGTGACATAGTCGAAAAGTAGTGTTAAAATCATCTTTTCATTTAACTACACATTAAATCGATGGAAATTCAACATTCATAAACACTGAAAGAAAATAAAGGTTCATAATAGACATCTATAGCACAATACTAAATCAAAGTACTTCAAACATGGTTGATTGTAGATGAAAAATGAGATTTCGCGTGACACAGCTGCAACATAGCCTTAAAATCAGGTTTTCGTTGAACTTGACATTAAATCGAAGAAAACTAAGCATTCAAGAAAAATGATAGAAAATAAAGGTTCTTAATAGTCATCTACAACACAATCCTAAATGAAACCTCTCCAAACATGGTTGATTGACAATGAAAAATGGGAGTTGTCATGACACAGCTGCAATGTAGCCTTAAAATCAAGTTTTCGTCGAACTCAACATTAAATCGATAGAAATTCAAAATTCATCAAAACCAATAGAAATTAAAGATTCTTAATAGTCATCTACAACAAAATTCTAAATCAAAGCTTACTAAACATGGTTGATTATGGGTGAAAAATAGGAGTTCGCGTGACACATCTACAACCTAGCATTAAAATTAGGTTTTTATCGAACTCGACATTAAATAGATGAAAATTCAACATTCACAAAAAATGAAAGAAAATAAAGGTTCTTAAAAATCATCTACAACATAATCCTAAAAAAAAGTTCTCCAAACATGGTTAATTATGGGTGAAAAATGGGATTTCTCGTGTCACATCTGCAATGTAACCTTAAAATTAGGTTTTTGTCGAACTCGACATTCAATCAGTGGAAATTCAACATTTACAGAAATCGATACAAAATAAAGGTTCATAAGAGTCATTTACATCACAATACTAAATCAAAATTCTCCAACAATGGATGATTGTGGGTGAAAAATCGGAGTTCGCATGACACAACTTTATCCAACAAAATCCTAAATCAAATTTATCCAAACATGGTTGATTGTTGGTCAAAGTGGGAGGTCACTTGACACAGCTGTAACATAGCCTTGAAAAATGGGAGTTCACATGACACAGCTGCAACGTAGTCTTCAAATAAAGTTTTTGTTAAACTGGACATCAAATCCTTGGAAATTGAACATTCACAAAAAAAGATAAAAAATAAAGGTTCTTAATAATCATCTACAACACAACCCTAAATCAAAGTTATCAAAACATGGCTGATTGTGCGTGAGAAATGGGAGTTCGCATGACACAACTACAACGTAGTTTTAAAATCAACTTTTCGTTGAACTCGACATTAAATCGATGGAAATTCAACATTCTCCAAAAATGATAGAAAATAAAGGTTCTTAATAGTCATCTATAACACAATACTAAATCGAAGTACTACAAACATGGTTGATTGTACGTGAAAAATTTGAGTTCGTGTGATACAGCTACAACATAGCCTTAAAATCAAGTTTTCGTTGAACTCAACATTGAATCGATGGAAATGAAACATTAACAAAAAGTGATAGAAAATAAATGTTCTTAATAGTAATCTACAACACAATCTTAAATCAAAAGTTCTCCAAACACGATTGATTATTGGTGAATAATGGGAGTTCATGTGACGTAGCCTCAAAATCAAGTTTTCTATCAAGTTTCATGAATGTTTGGATTTCCATCGATTTAATGTCGAGTTTGACTTAAAACCTGATTTTAAGGTTATGTTGTAGCTCAGTCATGCGAACTCCCATTTTTCCCCCACAATCAACCATGTTTGGAAAAAAAATGGTTGTGTGTGGGTAAAAAATGGGAGTTCCAATAAGACAGCTGTAATGTAGCCTTAAAATCACATTTTAACTGAATTCAATGTGAAATCGATGGAAAATTGAAGTTCACAAAAACCAATAGAAAATAAAGGTTCTTCATAGTCATCTAGAACACAATCCTAAATCAAAGTTCTCCAAACATGGTTGATTGTGGGTGAAAGATGGGAGTTTGTGTGACAAAGTTGCAACGTAGCCTTCAAATATGGTTTTCGTCGAACTCAAAGTTAAATTAATGGAAATTCAACATTCACAAAAACCAAGAAAAAAAGGTTCTTAATAGACATCTACATCATAATCTAAATCAAAATTCTCCCAATATGTGGGTGAAAAATGGGAGTTTGCATGACACAGCTACAACGTAGCCTTAAAATTTGGTTTTTGTCCAACTCAACATTAAATCGATGAAAATTCAACATGCACGGAAATTGATTGAAAATAAAGGTTCTTAATAGTCATCTACAACACAATCGTAAATCAAAGTTCTCCAAATATGGTTGATTACGAGTGAGAAATGTATGTTCACGTGACACAACTTCAACATTGCCTTAAAATCAGGTTTTCATCAAACTCGACATTAAATCGATGGAAATTTAACACTCTTGAAAATCGATAGAAAATAAAGGTTCTTAATAGTCGTCAATAATAAACTCCTAAATCAAAGTTGTACAAACATGATTGATTGTTGGTGAAAAATGGGAGTTTGTGTAACACAGCTGCAACATAGCTTTATAATAAGGTTTTAAGTCAAACTCAACATTAAATCGATGGAAATCCAACATTCAGGAAATCGGATAGAAAATAAAGGTTCTAGTAGTCATCTACAAATCAATCCTAAATCAAACTTCTCCAAGTATTGTTGATTATGGGTGAAAAATGGGAGTTCACGTAACAAATCTGCAAGGTAGCCTTGAAATCAAGTTTTCATCGAACTCGACATTAAATCAATGGAAATTGAACATTCACGAAAATCGATAGAAAATAAAGGTTTTTAATAGTCATCTAGAACAAAATACTAAGTCAAAGTACTCCAAACATGGTTGATTGTGGGTGAAATATGGGAGTTTGTTTTACAAAGCTGCAATGTAGCCTTAAAATCAAGTTTTCATCGTAACTCGACATTTAATCGATGGAAATTCAACATTCACGAAATCCAATAGAAAATATAGGTTCTTAATATTCATCTACAACACAATAATAAATCATATTTATCCAAACATGGTTGATTGTGGGTGAAATATGGGAGTTCGAGTGACAAAGCTGCAACATAGCTTTAAATCAGGTTTTCATCGAACTCGACATTAAATCAAAAGAAATTCAACATTCACGAAAACCGATAGAAAATAAAGGTTCCTAAAAGTCAGATACAACACAAACCTAAATAAAAGTTTTCCAAACATGGTTGATAAATGGAAATTTATGTGACACAACTGGAATGTAGCCTTAAGATCAAGTTTTCATCAAACTCGACATTAAATCGATGATAATTCAACATTCATGAAAATCGATAGAATATAAAGGTTCTTAATAGTCATCTACAACACATTCCTAAATACAATTTTCCCAAACATGATTGATTGTGGGTGAAAAATTGGAGTTCGCATGACAAAACTACAATGTAGCCTTAAAATCACATTTTCGTCAAACTTGACATTTAATCGATGGAAATTTAACATTCACGAAAATCGATAGAAAATAAAGGTTCTTAAAAGTCATCTATAACAATCCAAAATCAATGTTCTAAAAACATTGTTGATTTTCGGAGAAAAATTGGAGTTCGCGTGACACAGCTGCAACGTCCAAACTTGGTTGATTGTGGGTGAAAAAAGGGAGTTCGTGTGACACAACTACACCTTAAAATCAGGTTTTTTGTTGAACTCGAGATTAAATCGATGGAAATTCAACATTCAATAGCCGATAGAAAATAAAGTTTCTTAATAGTCATGGACAACAAAATCCTAAATCAAATTTATCCAAACATGGTTGATTGTTGGTCAAAGTGGGAGGTCACTTGACACAGCTATAACATAGCCTTAAAATTAGGTTTTTGTTGATCTCAACATTAAATCAAAGGAAATTCAACATTCATGAGCACCAATAGAAGATAAAGGTTCTTAATAGTCATCTACAACACAATCGTAAATAAAAGTGTTCCAAATATGGTTGATTGTGGGTGAAAATAGGAGTTCATGTGACACAGCAGCAACATAGCCTTAAAATCAGGTTTTTGTCGAGCTCGACACGAAATCGATGGAAATTCAACATTCACAAAAATTGATAAAAAATAAAACTTTTGAATAGTCATATATAACACAATCCTAAATCAAAATTCTCATAACAAGGTTGATTGTTGGTGAAAACTGGGAGTTTGCGTGACCCAGTTGCAACGTAGCCTTAAAATCAGGGTTTTGTCGAACTTAACATTAAATCAAAGGAAATTGAACATTCACGAAAACTGATAAAAAATAAACATTCTTAGTAGTCATCTAAAACACAATCATAGATTAATGTTCTCCAAACATCGATGGTTGTGGGTGAAAAATGCTAGTTCGTGTGACACAACTACAATGTAGCCTTCAAATAGGGTTTTCGTGGAAGTCGACATTAAATCGATGGAAATTAAAGATTCAAGAAAACCAATTATATGTGAAAATTGGGAGTTCATGTGACACAGTTGCAACATTGCCTTAAAATAAGCTTTTCGTCAAACTCGACATTTATTTGATGGAAATTGAATATTCACAAACACCAATTGAAAAAAAAGTTTCTTAATAGTCATCTACAACATAACCCTAAATTAATGTTCTCCAAACATTGTTGATTATGTGTTAAAAATGGAAGTTCGTATGATAAAGCTACAACGTAGCCTTAAAATTAGGTTTTTATCGAACTCGACATTAAATCGATGGAAATTCAACATTCACAAAAACCGATAAAATAAAGGTTATTATTAGTCATCTATAGCACAATCCTAAATCAAATTTATACAAACATGGTTGATTGTGGGTGAAAAATTGGAGTTCGCATGACACAGCTGCAACAGAGCCTTAAAATCAGGTTTTCATTGAAATCGACATTAACTTGATGGAAATTGAACATTCACAAAAACCGATAGAAAATAAAGGTTCTTAATAGTCATCTATAAGAAAATCCTAAATCAAAGTTATGCAAACATGGTTGTTTGTGGGTGAAAAATGGGAGTTCATATTACAAAGCTAAAATGTTGTCTTAAAATTAGGTTTTCATCAAACTCAGCATTAAATTGATGGTAATTCAACATTCAAAAAAACCAATAAAAAACAGAGGTTCCTATTAGTCATCTACATCATAATCCTTAATCAAAGTTCTTCAAACATGGTCGATTATACGTTAATCATAAATATAAGTTCTTCAAACATGGTTGATTGTGGGTGAAAGTGGGAGTCCATGCCACACAATTGCAACGTAACCTTAAAATCAGCTTTTCATCAAACTCGACATTAAATCAATGGAAATAGAACATTCATGAAAACCGATAGAAATTAAAGGTTCTTAATAGTTATCTACAATACAATAGTAAATTAAAGTACTCCAAACATGGTTGATTATGGGTGAAAAATGGTAGTTCATGTGATATAGCTGTAACATTCACCAAAACCAATAGAAAATAAAGGTTCTTAATAGTCATCTACAACATATTCTTAAATCAAAGTTCTTTAAACATGATTTCGCATGATATAGCTACAATGTAGCCTTAAAATTAGGTTTTTGTCAAACGCAACATTAAATTGATGCAAATTCAAAATTAACGAAAACCAATAGAAAATAAATGTTCTTAATAATCATCTAGAACACAATATTAAATCAAAGCTTTCCAAACACGATTGATTGTGGGTGAAAAATGGGAGTTCGCGTGACAAAGCTGCAATGTAGTGTTAAAATAAGATTTTCATCAAACTCGACATTAAATCGATGAAAATTCAGCATCCACGAAATCCAATATAAATTAAAGGTTCTTAATATTCATCTACAACATAATACTAAATGAAATATTTCCAAACATGGTTAATTGTGGGTCAAAAATGGGAATTCGCCTGAGACATCTACCCATAGCATTAAAATTAAGTTTTCATTGAACTGCACATTAAATCGATGGAACTTCAACATTCACGAAAACTAATAGAAAATAAATGTTCTTAATAGTCACCTACAACAAAATGCTAAATCAAATTTCTCCAAACATGGTGGATTGTGGGTTGAAAAGGGGAGTTCATGTGACTGAACTGCAACGTACCCTTAAAATGAGGTTTTCGTCAAATTCGACATTAAATCAATGGAAATTCAACATTTACGAAAACTGATAGAAAATCAAGGTTCTTAATACTCATTTACAACACAATCCTAAATCAAATTTCTCCAAATATGGTTGATTGTGTGTGAAAAATGGGAGTTCGTGTTACAAAACTGCAATGTAGCCTAAAAATCAGGTTTTCGTTGAACTCGACATTAAATCGAAGGAAATTGAACATTAAAAAAAATCATAGAAAATAAAGGTTCTTAATAGTCATCTACAACACAATCCTAAATCTAAGTTCTGCAAACATTGTTCATTGTTGGTGAAAAATGGGAGTTCAAGTGACACAGTTGCAATGTAGCCTTGAAATCAAGTTTTCTTCAAACTTGAAATTATATTGAAGGAAATTTAACATTCACAAAAAGCGATAGAAAATAAAGGTTCTTAATAGTCATCTACAACAAAATCCTAAATCAAAGTTTTCCAGACATTATTGATTGTGGGTGAAAAATGGGAGTTCATTTGACACAGCTGCAACGTAGCCTTAATACCAGGTTTTCATTAAAATTGACATCAAATTGACGGAAATTTAAAATTCAAAAAAACCGATAGAAAATAATGGTTTCTAATAGTCATCTACAACACAATCCGAAATTTTTCTTCTCCAAACATGATAGATTATGGATGAAAAATGGGAGTTCACGTAACACATATTCAACATAGCCTTAAAATTATGTTTTCGTCGAACTCGACATTAAATCAAAGGAAATTGAACACTCACGAAAACTGATAGAATATAAAGGTTCTTAATAGTCACCTACAACAAAATATTAAATCAAATTTCTCGAAACATGGTTGATTGTGGGTGAAAAATTGAGGTTCACATGACACAACTGCAATGTAGACTTAAAATCAGGTTTTCATCGAACTCAACATTAAATCAGTGAAAATTCAACTTTCACAAAAATTGATAGAAAATAAAGGTTCTTAATTGTCATCTACAATACAATCCTAAATAAAAGTTCTTCAAACATGGGAGTTTGCATGACAAATCAGCAACAACGCCTTAAAATTAGGTTTTCATCGAACTCGACATTTAATCAAATTGAAATTGAACACTCATGGAAACCAATATAGGTAGGGATGGAGAGAGAGGTGAAACAAAAACAAAGAGAGGTCTGGGTAGATAGAGGGGGCTGGAGATAAAGAGAAGTAGAGGGTAGAGTTAAGGGTTTAGGGTTTAGAGTTAAGGGTAAAGGAGAGAAATATAGAGGGATTTAGTGAGAAAGAGAGGGAGGGAGTGGAAAAGAGATAGAGGGTAGAGGGTTATGAGTTAAGGGTAGAGGGTTACAAGTTAAGGGTTGAGGGAAGAGAGATAGAAGGAGTGAGTGAGTGAGAGAGAGACCTTCAAGAGGGAGAGGAGGTAGGAGGGAGATACTTGAGAGAAAGAGGGAGGGAGGGAGTTGGAGACAAATAGAGGGTAAAGGGTAGAGGGTAGAGGGTTTAGGGTATAAGGGATAAGGGTTTAGGGTTAAGGATGGAGGGGAGATAGATAGAGGGAGTGAGGGAGAGAGAGAGACCTGAGAGAGGGAGAGGGGGTAGTAGGGAGAGACTTGAGAGAGAGAGAGGGGAGGGAGTTGGAGAGAGATAGAGGGTAGAGTTTTTAAGTGTTTAGGGTTTAAGGGTTAAGGGTTAAGGGTTTAGGATTAAAGGTATAGTGGAGAGAGATAGAGGGAGAGAGAGAGAGAGAGGGGGAGGGAGTGGGAGAGAGATAGTGGGTAGAGGGTAGAGGGTTAAGGGTAGAAGGGAGAGAGATAAAAGGAGTGAGTGAGAGAGAGAGACTTGGCAGAGGGAGAGGGGGTAGGAGGGAGAGACTTGATAGAGAGAGAGAGGGAGGGAGGGAGTGGGAGACAAATAGAGGGTAGAGGGTTAAGGGTATATTATAGAGGGCTTAAGAGTTCAAGGTTTAAGGGATAAGGCTTTAGGGTTTAGGGTTTAGGGTAGAGGGGAGAGAGATAGAGGGAGTGAGTGAGTGAGAGAGACCAAAGAGAGAGAGGGGGATAGGAGGGAGAGCCTTGAGAGAGAGAGGGGGATGAGGGAGAGTCTAATATCTCTCCTCCCTCTCTCTCTCTCAAGTCTC
>VCHN02001173.1:0-24754 GCA_007115665.2 Sequoiadendron giganteum
GAATGCTTGAGCAGCAAAACTCATGAATTCAGTGGTGATCTTAGCAGACATCCCATCCTCCATGGTCTTCAAAAAGTGGGGTTTGAGGTTCTCAAGATTGATCTCGGCGGAAGGAACCTCATACCCTATCATCAATTTAAGGTATTGGGTGCACTCCTCCCTGGATTCCCTCGCCCATTCAATATCTGGAGCAATTCGCTCCAAGACCTACTCCAGCCTCCTTTTTCTGTGGTTGTAGTCCCTCTTCCAGGTATCCACCAACCAGTGGTCGTCATCCTTGAGGACGAGATCCTTCTCCCATACATCTCTTGGCAATGCGAGGATAGCCTCAATTTTCGAGTAGGCTGCGTCGTACTTCCCTGGGAACTTTTCACAGATTCTTCTTGCGTCCTCAAGAGTTTTTTGGACCTCTAGAAACCGATTTGTTGATCGAACAACTATGTTGATACCTGTGTTCCCTATATCCAGAACTTGACGGAACCAGTTTTCTGTGGTTTTATCCAGGTTTCATCTCGTCTCAAGTTTCTTAATTTGTTCATGGGAAAGCAGCTGAGGCGGGGTTGACGAGGTTGTAGGTTGCTCATCCGGAGACGACCACTACTGGATGTAAGCTGTTAGATCCGCAACCTGCTCTTTTAACTCGTCTTTTGAGCTTTTGTCTTATCGGATGAGGTGTACGACCGTGGCGACCGACTCTTGGAGGTGCTCGACCTTTTGATCCCTCGTGGCCACTCCCAGATCAATGGTGGAGACATTGTAGGTTGTGCCTTGTTCCCCAACCACCGGCATTGCTAATTGTACTGCTCTTGATCCTGAGGCGTCCATAGTTATCTTTGACCGACTTTTGGCTTCTTCTCCTTTCGGGTGCTGATATGCGCCCTGGCCATGATGGCTTCCAGCCTCGCCTTGGGATCCTTTGAAGTGGGAGTCTTTGGCTTTAGTTGTCTTTGTAGCCAATCGGGCATTTGGGAGTCCTTTCCTAATCCCTCATCTACCGTTCCACTGTCCTCCTTTTCTAACCCAATAGTTCGAACGATGATGGCCCTTTTACTGGTTTCTATATCTTCCTTCTCTTCAGTGAGAACCTGCTTGGACGTCTCATGTTTAGCTGCGGACTCGGCGTGTGACTGTCCTTCTGGAGAATCCTCCTTTCTTGCATCCTCTTCCTCGCTTGAGATATTCAGATATTTCTTTGGACTTTCTATTTGTTGGTCCTCGGGGAAGAGGGTTTCTTTATCGTGCTCTGGAGTCTGGCCACGTTCCTCAGCTGGAGATCTATCTCTTTCTGCCTCTGTAGCAACAGTCTCCTCCTCCTGTGCGAGCCGATCCTCGACTTCCTTGTCCTCAATTTCTTTGAGTTGTCGTCCCCATTCTTCATTGAGCCCGGGATCATTTGATTCCCGGATTAGCTTAGCATTACGGTCTCTGTTGTCCTCACTGTCACCGCTTGAAGCCTCATAAGCTACCGTGTCAAACTGCTGACGCTCAAATGGGGAATTCTCAGGACCCTGAAACTCTATGGGCTCTGGCACCTTTTCAGCTTTTAGCTGTTGTCGTTCCCGCTCGTCCGATATTTGCATCGTTGCTTTCATTCTTGGTGACTCGGTAGAGGGGGGTGCTACTGGGGTGGAGGTCATAGCTTGAGCTATTGCAGCCTAGACCATTGGATTGGCTAGCATCCCTGAAAGCTCTAATGGAACATTCTGCATGTATTTTTCCAAGGACTCTGGAAGGCTTGAGGTTGGCGTTGTGGTAGTGGGAACGGAAGGAAAGGAAGGAGACATGGAAGGAGAGGTCAAGGGTGAGGTGGCAGCAGATGGTGAGTCTATATGAATAACCTGCGTCCCTTGAGAAGTAGGAGGGAGGTGAACAGAGATATCCACCGCAGGTGGGGAGGATGCTGAAGCTGGGAACGAGGTAAGTGGAGTGGCGGGTGTGATGACGATAGGTGGAGATCCAAATGAGATGGATCTTTTGCTGGCAATCCCAAAGGGTGAATCCTTGGACATCATAACCATCACCATGCCTCCTGCTGTTTTCCTTTTCTTCTTCGAAGGTTCCAACTCAGATGACTTGCGGACATAAGTCTTTGGCTTTGGGAGTTGTCGGCCAACGTCCTTCCTTTTCTTGGACTTTGGAGAGGGTGGGGTTTGCGATGTCTCCCCAGCTGCAGTAGTGGCTTCTCCACCTTCGAAACTACTTGGTTCACTAACGTTTTCGCTGGCAAGGTTGGTGTACGTTAGTGCGACCCCTTGTTGTTTTAGTTGGGCAACCTTGCTGTTTATCCATCCCCTTGTCTTGGCCTCGACGGACCTAGTGAGTACACTGACATCACTGAGTTCTGGGGTATCCTAGTTGATTGTAGGCAGCAGCAAGTTGGACACTGTATCATAGATCGGGTCTAGAATTATCTCCTCATCCTCCTCTACCTGATCAGGAACCGGGCATAAGTTTACCCTTCGCACATGGACTACGGTCATATGCATATAATAACACATCCGTACTTCAAGATCATCCTTGCAATTAGCCCAGAAGTCCTCGATGTTGTGGAGGTGGGCATACCCGCATCCCAACACCTTGCGGACATGGCCATAAGGATCCATCTGTGGCCTTGCTGTGTATTGCTCGAAGTTGTACTCGGCCAGCTCCTTTTCGGAGTATCCTGCACACTGGGAGGTATGAACCTTATACATTCCCTGACCCAGATTCATTGGATAGACAGGGCCTACCAGATGTTTCTCGCCTAAGAGGCTGTGGATGGATCGCAGTTGCCGAGTCAGCTCCAAGAGGATAATTCGGTCATTTGGATACCAAGGCAACTTATTTGGCTTATCCGAAAATCCCTCTGCACGGATGTAGGTGAATCTGGGGAACTGGATGTACCAGAAGGCATACTGCCTAAGGAGGGCTCTGGCACTGTGGGACATCCTCCTATGGAAATCCCCGCCTATCGACCTGATTATGTGGGCAATGAATGCATCATTCACCTTGCAGTAGCTGCTTTTGAAGTTCTTGAATTGCAGCTGGGGGTACCTGTCGTAGGGCTTTAGCTCCGGCCCTGATGGATCACTGGGCATCTGTGTCAATCCCTGGTAGTGCCTCTGATTGGCAAGAGAGTACACCAAGTAAGACGTCATGAAGAATTGATTAGTCTTCTTTACTGTGGTAAACTGCTCATGGAAGCAGTCGCTGATTATCTCTCCCCAGTAGAAGACGGTTCCTTTCCCTCGGAGAATCTGTTCTATGAAGTAGAACATCCATTCCTGGAAGAACATTGCACCAGGCAGGCCCATGACTCTACTGAGCAGAGTCACCAGATCATGGTAGTCCTCGTGGAAATCACTACAGAAAAGCTCATGGGGAATTTTCCCGGCGCTACCCCGTTTATCCTTTAGCCAACACTGATTAATGAGTCTTTTGCAGTCCAACGGGTCGTGTTCCCATATACTGATACAGTCTTCCTTGGTAGGGACCTCCATGCTCTCGAAGGTGGGAACGTGGAAGGTTTTGGTAATGCCTGACGGAGACATATCTGCGAGGACATTTCCCTCGTGGTCTACGATAGTTCTAGTGTCGGACTGATACGCCTCGACACACGCCATTACCAGCTCTGGGGCCACTAAGGCTGGTGGGAAACCTGCTGCCTTGGCGAGTCCACTGCTTTTAATAGCTCTTACATTTTCCGTTTTGGGGTTCATCCTAACCCTCTGAATGAACTCATCAACATCGACCTGTCCGATGTTGGTATCTGAAACATCCCTCCAAAAGGAGGTAATCCGGGATTGGATGGGGACTCCCTGGAATTTGTACTTCATTAGATCCCGATCTTCTTTGCCCCTTGGTGGCTTTGCGGTTCCTTTTCCTTTCCTGGCAGCACTGGAAGTTTCTGGGCTAGATTCCATGAATTTTGCACAAAGGGCAAGAGTCAATAGTGAAGAACCTGTCATAAGAACTATTGACGAATCCCTGCACATCAAGATTAGTCCGAAAATCATAGTAGATATTTAAGAAGCACTTGAAGTTAGATACTTTATAACCCTAGAAGTTTGTACAATCAATCCGGGGTTCTCAGGCCAGAAATCCCCTGGCAGAATACCGTTTCGAGAGGCAAAACAAGAATGGAATTCCCATATGCACCTCCCGCAGTTGGATTTCAAGTTTGAAGGTTGGAAATAGAAGACAACGGAATTTTAGCAAGTGGGTCGAAGTCCGTTCTGAATTTGGAGGTCATTTGACCCCCCATTTGAAGGTTCGGGTATTAGTGGCAGGCAGGCCGTCTGAAAATGACGCAAAAGAAACGGAAATCTGGGAAACAGAATCCGGGTCTCAAAATTCCGTTATCGGGAAGCAGTTATCGTTTGGCCGTGTGGAACGGCGGGACGTAGGAGGAAATCCAAGAAGGGAAATCCGGAGGCAGACTTCCAGAGAAGGAAATCCGAAGAGGGAAATCCGAACAAGGAAACCCGAAACGGAATCCGGGAGAAATGTGGAAGAAAATGGAAGTTTGAGTTTGGAAGAAAATTCCACGGCCGAGAAATGGGATCCGGGAAGCCGCCAGCTGGATACCGTGCAAAAGGTGAAAAACAGACGAATTCTTGAAAAGAGAAGTCCGAAAGGGGAATTCCGAGAACGGGATCCCAAAGAAGGAAATCCGGAGGAGGATGGGGTCAAACGACAGATGGGAACATAGGTTTTGGGATCCGAGGGTCGGGAAGACGTTCAGGCGATGCCATGAAGAACAGCGGCAAGACGACGAAATTGCAGAGACAGAAATCTAAGAAAGGAACTCCGACAGGGGAAGAAGGCCATGGGGAAACATCGTTTGGAATGCCAGGTGATGGAGGCTGTTAAAACGACAAAGAGGAAACAGATTCCCAGAAACGGGATCGCGGACAAGGAATCCTGAAAAGAGAATTTTGAAGGAAGAGATGGAATTTGCGAGCGAACTTATGAAATTTTGATAAAGGTTCTAGGGAAAGGCATCCGGAAAGCCACTTGGTCGGGGCCGTTAAAAACGGTGAAAAGGAAACGGAGTTCCGGAGCAGAAAATCTACACAAGGAATCTCGACAAAGGAATTCCGGAGAAGGAAAATTAGTAGGAGAAGAAAGGGCGGTCGTGGGAAGACCCGGGCCCGGAAGATGCCAGCGCCGTTCCAAAGAATGGCCGCGACACAGGAAAGTTCCGAATCGATCCGGAGGTCGATAGAAGGCAGATTTTTGAATTCAAAGAGATGGGTTTTGTACGTAGTGAGGATATCTACTAAGTTCGGACTTCATTTTTTATTTATCCTTAACAAAATCTCAAAAAAAATGCGAAAAGAACTTAGGGCGCAGGACGGAAAACCTACCTCAAAAACCCGAAGAACAGGCTGGTCGGATGCACGGACGTCGTCGAAATAAACAGTTTGAAAAAAGTCAGAAAGGAAGCTAAATCACCGGGAGCTCTGGAATGTGCTTCTGTTAATCAAAAATTTGATAATGACAGCCGAAAAAAACATTTTTATAGCAGAAAACGCCATTAGTACAGCAATAAATGCTCCGTACAGTTGCAGGTGGATTGGTGAACTCCCGAAAAAGGAAGGCGGTGGGACATCCGAAATCGAATGTCTAGAAAGTCGTTCCCGAGAAGATGTTGCTTGGATGCCCTGAAGAATGGTGAAACCTGAAAGGAAACCCGGAAGGGGAAACCCGACGAAGGAAACACGGAAGGGGAAATCCGAACAAGGAAACCCGATAACGGAAATCCGGACAAGGAAACCCAAAAATTGAGGAAGATGTAAAAAAAACTTTTGATGCGAAGTTTCTGGTCAAGGTGAGATTTTTAAAATATAACATTGGGAAATGTGCCACCTTTATTGAATGGAAAAAAGAGGGTCCTCGTTCTGAACGGGGTGTGTGTGCAAAAAGGGGCACAACAAATGGCGACTCTGCTAGAAGAACGCTCCTGGCGTTCAAGGGATAAATATTCATTCCGAACCCAGTATCTCTGGTTTCGCAGACCAGATACAATTTTTAAAGCTGAACTAAAGGCACTTGAAGGAAGGCATGATTGTACTGGACTACAGACTTATCATGGGAGTGTGTGCATGATGAATTCATTTTCTTTCCTCAGAAAGAGTATGAATAACCGATAGGTGGAGAAGATAAACTACGTAATTTGTCAAATCCCAAAAGTAACCCGGACATCGCTCCGCTGCCAGTCAGGTGTCCATAGCCCCGACGAAGTTGTCGCCATGATCCCACGAACATAGCTCTACTGCCAGCCAGGCGTCTATAGCCCCGATAGAGATATTCATACACCCATACGATTGTTTTTGGCAATTTAGATATTGCTTATTTCTCTCTTCTTTTTTTTTATAGCACTTTCACTTATCTTTGTGTCAACCGTGTAAACAGTGAAGTTCACCATGGGTTTGAGAATCGCAGTGGTCACTGGAATAGACTTTAGATTTTTCATTTATCTTTTCCCCCCCGGTGATCACCATACCATTCCTTAGAGATATTGTCCTTAAATTTGATTCGTGTACATCATGATAATAGCAGGGATTCAAACAAATAGCCATCCTAGGTTAGCACAAAGTTCAAAAATTGAAAATCGATACCCAAGAGCTGTCAGAGAGTAGAAGTAGGGAATGACGGCTTATCCAAAGAACAACATGGAAGCGAGCAGTGTGGTAACCATTTACTAGATCCAGCACAACCACCGCAGCAGAATAGGGGAGACATCCCACAAAAACATGACAACGCAGCAGAAAGGCAAGCCAAACCAAAAGATAAAGCAGGGAAACTACTTAACCTATGTACAAAGTGCCCACACTGGCAGCTCGCGAGAGCTCAGGCCTGGAAGTAGTGCTTGAGGTGCTGCGCATTGATGGGGAGCAGGATGTCTTCACCAGTAAGGGTCTTTAGGTGGAAAGCATGATCCCCAAGGATCTCAGCAATCTGAAAGGGGCCGAGCCAAAGCTTGTCAAATTTATTGTGTCCCCCTTTCTTTTCATGGGCCTTGTCCCAGTAGAGGACTAGATCAGAGATGCAGAAGGCCTTAACTTTGGCTTGACGATCGAACCATCTTTTAACTATGCCCTGATATTTGGCAAAAATTTTTATTGCACGGTCTCATACTTCTTCAAGGTGTAACAGCTCGGCGAGGCGAGCCTCTCTGCGGTCCCCTCCCTCATAAAAGTCGTTGATGAACTGGAGGGTTGGGATTTTTAAATGTATGGGAAAGACAGGCTCCAAGCCATAGACTAGATGGTATGGGGAATCCCCCAAAGTGGCCTTATGGTGGGTATGATCTGCCCATAAGGCAAAACGAAGTTGGGTATGCCAATCCTTGGGATTCCTATATAGCAGTTTTTTAATTACCGTAATCAAGTTTTTATTGGTGGACTCAGCAAGGCCAGTGCCTTGAGGGTAATAGTTGGACGAGAATTTAAGGGCGACACCATAATCGAAGGCCCAACTTGTAAATTTGAGCGAGGCGAAGGCGGGGCCGTTATCACATACTAGGGCATACGGACAACCAAAACGATTTAAAATAAAACTTTCTAAAAAATTGATTACGACTTCAGTTGTACACTGCCTACATGTTATTGCTTCTGTCCATCTAGTACAATAATCGGAAGCGGTTAGAATGTACCTGTGTCCCGCAGATGATGGAGGGCTTACCGGACCAACGAAATCAAGACCCCATTGCGCGAAAGGCCTTACCTCCAGAACAGGTTGTAACGGGGCAGCAGCATTCCTTTCTCTGGCCGCAGCTATCTGGCATACGTGGCAGGCACGGACATGACCGTGAGCATCCTTGAAGACGATGGGCCGGTAGTACCCAACCCTCAGTACTTGATGTGCAGTCGATAGGCCTGAGCCATGGCCAGTTTCGAATTTATCATGGAACTCCCTAAGGATGCGATCAACTTCCTCCTTTCCTAGGCATCACAGGTAGATACCTTCATGATTTTTCTTGTATAAAATAGAGCCCTGCAGCATATAGCTACTGCTTTTCAATCTCAGAGCTCGTCTCTAGACTCCCTGCAAATGGGGTGGACATCTGTGGTTCAGCAGGTAGTACACTACGTGATCATACCATTCCCCTGGGAGACGTCCTCTAACTGATACTGTTGCACGGTGAGCTCAGGTACAGCATCCATAACTACCTCAGCCATCGTTCGGGTGAGTGCCTGTCCTCTTACTAGCTTCATTGGCTGAATTTCCATGTCGTATTCTTGTAGGACTGCGATCCATTTTGCTCTACGTTCGCCCAACTCATTATGCATAAGTAGTGTTTTTACGACGGGGTCAGGAACTATGGCAAAGATTTTATTGCGCAAGATATAGTGCCGAAATTTCTTCACTCCTTTAACAAGGGCGTAGGCCTGTTTTTCAACATTATGATAGTGTAGTTCAACATCCTTCAAGGGGGTACTCATGAAGGCGATTGGATGCTCACTTCCCTCACTATCCTTTTGGGTCAGGATGCTAGCACAGGAGTGATCTGAAGCGAAGGAGTAAATATAAAAGGGCTTAAGGTAGTTCGGGCTAACCAGTACCAGGGCGTCAGCAATGGCCTTCTTGATTTCCCTGAAGGCTTGCTTTGCTTCGGGGGTCCACTCGACCTTGGCATCCTTTTTGAGCATGGCGTTGAGTGGTTTGACTATCTCTGCAAAATCCGTGATGAACTTGCGAACAAAGTTGATCTTCCCGAAGAAAGACTTCAACTCTTTCTTGCTGCCTGGCAGCTGAATTTTCATAATTGATTAAATACGCTCGGGATCAATAGAAATTCCCTGATCAGAGAGCACATGCCCGAGGAGTTTCCCTTCTGTGACTCCAAAGATACACTTCCTCGGGTTAAGGGATACCCCAAATGCACGACACCTCTCAAAGACCTTGCATAAGTTGGCGACATGATTGCTCTGTTATTTTGAAAACACCGTTAGGTCATCCATGTAGATGATGATGCACTTGCCAATGAGATCCTTGAATGCAATGTCCATTGCGCGCTGAAAGGTGGCATCGGTGTTGATGAGCCCGAAAGGCATCCTTCTATATGCAAATGTTCCCCATTTGGTGGTAAACGCCATCTTGTGTCGATCTTCGTACTGCACCATGACTTGATTGTACCCTGAATATCCATCTAGGAAAGACATCATCTGAGATCCACTTACTATTTGTAGTACCTCGTCCAAAGAAGGAACAGGGTAGTTGTCTTTTTCAGACGCCCGATTAAGGTTGCGGAAGTCCACACATAGCCTGATTTCTCCATTTTTCTTTCTGACAAGGACCAAATTTGCCACCCAGATAGAGTGTCTGACCGAAAAGATGATCCTGGCCGATAGCAACTTCTGTACTTCTTTATGAATGATTGGTTCTAACAAAGCGTTGACAGGTCACTGTCGCTGGCGGAACGGCTTCGTATCGGGTCTGAGAGGGATGGTGTGTGTAATGATCGACGTGTCATAGGTTTTGAGGTCATCATAGCTCCAGGCTATGACATCATGGTACTTCTATAATGCCTCAATGATCCCCCGTCTTTCTTCGGGACCACATACTTTTCCTATGAACACGCTCTTACCTTCGCCAGTTGTTCCTAGGTTGTAAGTGTCACACTGACCGTTGATGGTATCCTTTTGGGCTCATTGATCCTATTCCTTGATCTGATCTAAGTCAAAGATTCGCTCCAGTTCCACCATGCCTCTAGGGATGGTGTTGGTCTTTAGGTTAATGATTCCCTCTATATCTAAGTCCACCTCTTGAGGTTCAACTTCGTCGATTATTTGGGCAGCAAACACATCTGAACTGGTGATAAAATCCAGGATATGTTTATCATCAGTAAATACCTGAAAATTGGCTACATTGTCCGGCACCGATGGGATAGAAGTGAGTTCTACCGTGAATCGCTTGAGGCCGGATAGGGACAAAGGCTGTAGCGTACCTGCTGCTTGTGCCAAAGCATTGGCAGTAAAGTTCTGAGCGCACGGGATCAACTAGATGTTGAAAGCGTCCAACCCTTCCAGCAGGTCCCATACGCGGTGCTGGTAGTTAGTGAGTCTTCGGTCATAACAGGAATATAGCTTCCTGACTTGTTTTATGACCAACTCGGAATCCCCGTATACTTGAAGCATCTTTACATTCTTTCTTAATGCCAGCAAGAGGCCCAAGACCAAGGCCTCATATTCCGCCACGTTGTTGGTACAATAAAATTGCAGTCTATGCGCGGAAAAATAAGACTTACCTCTTGGGCTGATCAGTTCGAAACCTGCCCCAGCTCCGTGCTTGGATTTAGAACTGTTAAAGCGTAGTGTCCAGAACCCGGGAGAATTCTCGGATGCAGGGGTAACAGGAACTGCCTTGGCGTTTGGTGGGGGCAGCATCTGAGTGACCGCTTTGGGAACTATAGAGGCAGACCCTGCCCGTCCGTCAAGCACGAATCTTCCGCCGTGTAGAGGGATGGCCCATTTCTGTGCATGTTCAATTGCTTCTTGACATAAGCAGCAGTCGAATTCTGAATGAGCGACATTGTGTACCTGGCACCAATTGGGGAGCAGGAGCTCTTGAAGGTTCATCCGATTTCCAAGGCTGAGCTGGTCACGTACGCACTTGGCCATAAAATCCTGGAAACCATCAAGCAGGCCTTGACCGCTACCATCTCCCAGCTCTTCGTCATCAGACTCTATGAGCCTTTCAATGCTCGGAAGAGTGTTAGCCAAATTAGCGGGTGGGCTACATAGTACGAGTAGGACCTCGCTCATTGATTCGCCCTCACAATCTTCCTACTCATTCAGGTATACTACCGGGGAATAGTTTCCCAGACTGGTTTCCACATATAACACCTCATTGGTGTTGTTATATTCAGTGATCATAAATTTCATTCGGGGTTCCCTGTCATTCCGGATCTGATTAAGCATTCCTTTCCATGGGAGCCATATGTGAGAGTAATCCGTGGCAGCGTACCCATTTAGTGCCCTCATGAAATCCCTACCCAGGATTATACCGTAGGTATTCGGGATGTCAGCTACCTATTTGTCAATAGTTTGTTGGATCCTGGGATCAGCAGCAAGTTGCATTTGGATCCTGTTGATCTCCCCAACTATGCTGATTTCGGTTTTATCGAGTTGCGTTACCTTGCGATGTGAAGGGGTAGGTGTTATTCCTAGCGCCTTGCATACAGACAGAGGCATGACGTTGGCTGAAGCTCCGAAGTCCAGCAAGCAATTGTGAAGGTTTTTTCCGAACATACGGATGGTGGTTAGGAAGGGAGGGGTCTCGAATTTTCCTTAGAACAATCCTCCTGAAACATCCACCTGAGCGACCTGGGCCCTTTCCCTCTCACTGCATCTATTTTGGGTTGTCGCCAGGGTAGTTGCCCTTTCGGGCTGCTTGTCCGCCTGCTGAGCTGGTAGCGGGTCTGTCTTGCTGCCGAAAATCTGCCTGATAACTGGCTCATTCACCTGATCACCAAAAGAAACCTTCTTTGCCGGGACTTCTTCTGGGGTTTTCCACTGTGACGGGGTCCCATTTATCATTCGAAAGAAGGCACTCCTAACTGCAGACACCTTTAGGAGTTTGAAAGCAGACACACTTAACTTTACCTTTTTAAATTCCTCAGCAATATACTCCCCCATCTGGTCAATCTCTTGGTCATTAGAAATATTCTGGGAGGGGTTAGGGGCTTGACTTTGGCTGACACCTTGATGTTTATTTCTGCTGAGGTATCGTGCGGATGTAAGCGGGAAACCCGGGTTATTGCTCGCACTAGGATCAGGAGGGGTACTAAAATTATTTGGTGGTGTGGAGGTTGTGAAAGGTCCTCCAGCATGGCCTCCTACTTGCCTATTCCTAACGTTATAAGGAGCAGTCCGTTGGTGAAACATTTGGACCTCGTCCTCTCGTTCTTCCCCTTCGTCATCCTCGGGACCATTATCTACTGAATTGAAAAGCTGAGCCAAAGGACTTTTAGAACTTACCTCTCGTGGGGAGACATTTTCCAATTCAGGGGCGTTGCATTCGGCCTTTGGGAAGGGGGCCTGATTTAATACCAGCACCGAAGTGTCATATGGGTCGGATGGAACGATGTCTCGGCATCCCGAATTGTCGACCGCATTCTGAACTTCCACTTGGAAAATTTTGGTTGCCATTTGAAACTCTGGACAATCCAGCTCGGAATGACGGCTGGTCTTGTGTATGCGACACCAACCGGATATGGCAGCTTCTGCCAAGTAAACCCCATTCGCGGGGTTGTCGTTGTTACTATTGTTTGGCTGATCAAGAGGGGTAGGAACACTGCCGTTATTGGGGCATGTATTCCACGTACGGTTCTACCTTTGGAAGGGCCTCCTGTCCAAGCTTTGACCTGGGTTCTGATTCCTGTTGTAATGTTGTCCTGATGATATGCCCGCGTCCCGATTGTCCTGATGGTCACGATTTTCCCTATTAAAGCTAGCCTGGATGTTTTTCTGTGATGTCTGCAGTTGATTGTTCTGATTCCTGAGATACGTCATCTCAATTGACATTTTCTTGACCATCTCGGTGAGCTCATCAATCTTGTCCCTTTCAGAACTACTTGGTTGTGGTGCGTTATTTTGAAGGAATACCGGCTGTGTGGCTGGTTGATTCTGATGAGTGGGAGGGAACTCTACTGCTTAAAGGTATGAGGGTACCTGGGGTGCCTGCGGGTGTAATGGTTGCTGCTGGGGTGATAGGTACTGAGGCATCAGGTATGCCTGATTCATTGGCTGTCCAGGATGCAGAACCATAGGTAACTATGGAACTGGATTCAGCAGAGGCGTTTGATGCTGCAATGCTTGCGTTAGTCCCTGAATCTGTGCCAGGTGCGCGATTTGCCCAAGGGATGGTAACGGACTAGATATATTTTTCCCCAGATCCATACTAGCAATAATGGCCTTAGAATACGCATCCACCAATCTAGTGGGTGGTGGCCTCATCCTTTCTACCAATGCCGAAGTAAGGTTGTCCAATGCAGCATAGTAGACTGGTAGGACAGTGGCATCATTGAAGACGTATGGTGCTTGTAGCCGAGTGTACGCTCTGTGGAAGCGATCGTTGAAGGTGCTGATTGGTTCATTGATTTCCCTTTGAACCGCCATGAAATGCCAGTATGAATCTGCTGGGCTGATTGGGGTCTTAAACTTCTGTAGGAACGCACTCTTCAAGAGATCCCACGTGCTGATAGTTCCGGCTGGTAAGTTGACATACCAGTAAAAGGCCTCTTCTCCCAAGGAATAAGGGAAGAGCCTGCAAGCCACATCCTTGTACATGATCTGCATAGTTTTTAACGCAATTTCAAAGATCCTGATATGCTCCTCTACTGTCCTCTACGGATCTCGGGAGCTGAACTTTGTGCAGAAATTCTCAGGATTTTTGGGCATATCATGGTAGAGGTTGAACGCAAGGGGAGACGGGTTATTGCCCAGCCATGCCATTGGAAGAGGTGGCGGAGGTGGTCGCGCCAGGTTGTTCCGTATTTGAATAGGAACAACAACAGTTGGTGAGGCAGCGACTAGGCTGGGGGATGCATTTAGTTGGGGTGAATTGGCAGCTTTGAAAATCTCGATGGCGGTACGAGCGGAAGGTGGATCTGTGAGTGAAGATGAAGGGGGCAGGGATGAAGGGATGATGAGCTGCTCCCTGGAAATTGGTAACAGATGGTCCCCTTTGTTTAGCTCTCTTAGCTCGGATGGGGGGCTATAATTCCTACAATTCTCCCTTCTGTGGTGTAGATCTCAATACCCGGTGGAACCTTTCGGGGGAGAATGACTCAATTCGATCCAGCTTTATGATCTAGAAGCTGCCCTCCTTCTAGCGCCAGTTCTGTTGATGGTGTTTTTTATGCACTTTACAACACAGGTAATGCATAGGTGCGTTACCTCTCTTGAAAGACAATCTTCCACAATCAAATTGCAGAACACTATCCCAAGGTCTCTTGGATGTCAGGTCTTGACAGTGCTTGGAATATTTCAGTTGTTTATGTGATTTGCTGGAATCACAAGGTGGACTTACGGATTAAATCTGTAGGGAAATTGCATCAACCAACAGAGTCCTATAGATCTGGAATTACATGCTTTGCTGCAGGTTCAAGCAGCAGTCTTGGACTCTAGTATTTCGTCTAGTTTGGCTTTTACAATGCACAACGAACCTTGATACGAACAGTTTCTGAAAGAAAGGAAAAAGGGAAAGGGGCGAAGAAGAAAGATGTTTCCTAAACCTGCAACTACCGATGAACAGTGATCATGGAGATTCTTGCCGTGGACAGTTTCCTTAAACGGGATTTCACTTAACCAGAATTCTCACAATATCATGAAATCTGTGCTATCTTCTAGGGACTGCAAATATTCATTGTTCATTCACTATGGAAGCATGGATGAAGATGAAATTCAATGAGCAGCAATGGAATAGGAGTCCAGACTAACTTTACACAGTCATCTACCCTCAGCAGATGACCAAAAGTATGGACAAGGAAAGCATACACACAGCAATTATTTCCAAGATCAGAAATATCATATCAAATCTATCTAACTCAAAGCGAAGATGCTAGAACAACAGAGTAACTTAAAACAATCTATAACTAAAAGGGAGAAGAATCATGAAACTTATTGAGAAACTCAGAAAATACACCAAAATTGACTGTATTTGCTATTTATAATTTCTGCAGCAAGTCTTTACAACAACTCAACTCTCTAAAATGAGAGGAGGAGAGCTCTATTTATAGATTCAAATAACAAAATGTATGGCCAAGATTTGATTCTATTATGTGGCCAAGATTCATCTTACATCAGGGTCTCACCTACCCCCCAAATATTACAATTAAGAGCTCATTTTGTCTCTTCCCAATCTCGTCATCTAGTGACAACACTGTAGCAGATTTATCTTTCAGCTGTTTACTCTTGGCTGCAGCTACTCTTTAAGGTACTATTCTTCAATGACCGGATTGCCTTCCTACTTCCTTAGTGCTGCATACTCCATGAAGCTCAGGATCAAGGTTTGGAGCTTTTCTACCTCCATGATATCAGACTTTAAGATCTGATAACTCCATTCTTGAGAGTTGTTGTTGAGCTTCTCCCAGTCTGCTTCATATTTGGTGCTATTTTCCTTGCAGACCTCTGATTGTGCGAATGCTCGAGCAGCAAAACTCATGAATTCAGTGGTGACCTCAGCAGACATCCCATCCTCCATGGTCTTCAAAAAGTGGGGTTTGAGGTTCTCAGGATTGATCTCGGCGGCAGGAACCTCATACCCTGTCATCAATTTAAGGTATTGGGTGCACTCCTCCCTGGATTCCCTCGCCCATTCAATATCTGGAGCAATTCGCTCCAAGACCTGCTCCAGCCTCCTTTTTCTATGGTTGTAGTCCCTCTTCCAGGTATCCACCAGCCAGTGGTCGTCATCCTTGAGGGCGAGATCCTTCTCCCATACATCTCTTGGCAATGCGAGGATAGCCTCAATTTTTGGGTAGGCTGCGTCGTACTTCCCTGGGAACTTTTCACAGATTTTTCTTATGTCCTCAAGAGTTTTTTGGACCTCTAGAAACCGATTTGCTGATCGAACAGCTATGTTGATACCTGTGTTCCCTATATCCAGAACTTGACGGAACCAGTTTTCTGTGGTTTTATCCAGGTTTCGTCTCCTCTCAAGTTTCTTAATTTGTTCATGGGAAAGCAGCTGAGGCGGGGCTGACGAGGTTGTAGGTTGCTCATCCGGAGACGACCACTGCTGGATGTAAGCTGTTAGATCCGCAACCTGCTTTTTTAACTCGTCCTTTGAGCTTTTGTCTTGCCGGATGAGGTGTACGACCGTGGCGACCGACTCTTGGAGGTGTTCGACCTTTTGATCCCTTGTGGCCACTCCCAGATCAATGGTGGAGACGTTGTAGGTTGTGCCTTGTTCCCCAACCATTGGCGTTGCTAACTGTACTGCTCTTGATCCCGAGGCGTCCATAGTTATCTTTGACCTGACCTTTGGCTTCTTCTCCTTTCGGGTGCTGATATGCGCCCTGGCCATGATGGCTTCCAGCCTCGCCTTGGGATCCTTTGAAGTGGGAGTCTTTGGCTTTAGTTGTCTTTGCAGCCAATCGGGCGTTTGGGAGTCTTTTCCTGATCCCTTATCTATCGTTCCACTGTCCTCCTTTTCTAACCCAATAGTTCGGACGATGATGGCCCTTTTACTGGTTTCTATATCTTCCTTCTCTTCAGTGAGAACCTGCTTGGACGTCTCATGTTTAGCCGGGGACTCGGCGTGTGACTGTCCTTTTGGAGAATCCTCCTTTCTTGCATCCTCTTCCTCGCTTGAGATATTCTGATATTTCTCTGGACTTTCTATTTGTTTGTCCTCGGGGAAGAGGGTTTCTTTATCGTGCTCTGGAGTCTGGCCACGTTCCTCAGCTGGAGATCTATCTCTTTCTGCCTCTGTAGCAATAGTCTCCTCCTCCTATGTGAGCCGATCCTCGGCTTCCTTGTCCTCGATTTCTTTGAACTGCTGTCCCCATTTCTTCATTGAGCTCGAGATCATTTGATTCCTGGATTAGCTCAGCATTACGGTCTCTGCTGTCCTCACTGTCACCGCTTGAAGCCTCATAAGCTACCATGTCAAACTGCTGACGCTCAAATGGGGGATTCTCAGGACTCTAAAACTCTGCGGGCTCTGGCGCCTTTTCAGCTTCTAGCTGTTGTCGTTCCCGCTCGTCCGATATTTGCATCGTTGCTTTCATTCTTGGTGACTCGGTAGAGGGGGATGCTGCTGGGGTGGAGGTCATAGCTTGAGCTATTGCAGCCTGGACCATTGGATTGGCTAGCATCCCTGAAAGCTCTGATGGCACATTCTGCATGTATTTTTCCAAGGACTCTAGAAGGCTTGAGGTTGGCGTTGTGGCAGTGGGAACGGAAGGAAAGGAAGGAGACATGGAAGGAGAGGTCAAGGGTGAGGTGGCAGCAGATGGTGAGTCCGTATGAATAACCTGCATCCCTTGAGAAGTAGGAGGGAGGTGAACAGAGATATCCACCACAGGTGGGGAGGATACTGAAGCTGGAATCGAGGTAAGTGGAGTGGCGGGTGTGATGACGATAGGTGGAGATCCAAATGAGATGGATCTTTTGCTGGCAATCCCAAGGGGTGAATCTTTGGACATCATAACCTTCGCCATGCCTCCTGCTATTTTCCTTTTCTTCTTCGAAGGTTCCAACTCAGATGACTTGCGGACATAAGTCTTTGGCTTTGGGAGTTGTTGGCCAACGTCCTTCCTTTTCTTGGACTTCGGAGAGGGTGGGGCTTGCGATGTCTCCCCAGCTGCAGCAGTGGCTTCTCCACCTTCGGAACCGCTTGGTTCACTAACGTGTTTGCTAGCAAGGTCAGTGTACGTTAGTGCGACCCCTTGTTGTTTTAGTTGGGCAACCTTGCTATTTATCCATCCTCTTGTCCTGGCCTCGACGGACCTAGTGAGTACACTGACATCACTGAGTTCTGGGGTATCCCAGTTGATTGTAGGCAGCGGCAGGTTGGACACTGTATCGTAGATCGGGTCTAGAATTTCTCCTCATCCTCCTCTACCTGATCAGGAACCGGGCATAAGTTTACCCTTCGCACATGGACTACGGTCATACGCATATAATAACGCATCCGTACTTCAAGATCGTCCTTGCAATTAGCCCAGAAGTCCTCGATGTTGTGGAGGTGGGCATACCCGTGTCCCAACGCCTTGCGGACATGGCCATAAGGATCCATCCGTGGCCTTGCTCTGTATTGCTCGAAGTTGTACTCGGCCAGCTCCTTTTCGGAGTATCCTGCACACTGGGAGGTATGAACCTTATACATTCCCTGACCCAGATTCATTGGATAGACAGGGCCTGCCAGATGTTTCTCGCCTAAGAGGCTATGGATGGATCGCAGTTGCCGAGTCAGCTCCAAGAGGATAATTCGGTCGTTTGGATACCGAGGCAACTTATTTGGCTTATCCGAAAAGCCCTCTGCACGGATGTAGGTGAATCTGGGGAACTGGATGTACCAGAAGGCATACTGCCTAAGGAGGGCTCTGGCACTGTGGGACATCCTCCTATGGAAATCCCCGCCTATCGACCTGATTATGTGGGCAATGAATGCATCATTCACCCTTGCAGTAGCTGCTTTTGAAGTTCTTGAATTGCAGCTGGGGGTACCTGTCGTAGGGCTTTAGCTCCGGCCCTGATGGATCACTGGGCATCTGTGTCAATCCCTGGTAGTGCCTCTGATTGGCAAGAGAGTACACCAAGTAAGACGTCATGAAGAATTGATTAGTCTTCTTTACTGTGGTAAACTGCTCATGGAAGCAGTCGCTGATTATCTCTCCCCAGTAGAAGACGGTTCCTTTCCCTCGGAGAATCTGTTCTATGAAGTAGAACATCCATTCCTGGAAGAACATTGCACCAGGCAGGCCCATGACTCTACTGAGCAGAGTCACCAGATCATGGTAGTCCTCGTGGAAATCACTACGGAAAAGCTCATGGGGAATTTTCCCGGTGCTGCCCCGTTTATCCTTTAGCCAACACTGATTAATGAGTCTTTTGCAGTCCAACGGTCGTGTTCCCATATACTGATACAGTCCTCCTTGGTAGGGACCTCCATGCTCTCGAAGGTGGGAACGTGGAAGGTTTTGGTAATGCCTGACGGAGACATATCTGCGAGGAGATTTCCCTCGTGGTCCACGATAGTTCTAGTGTCGGACTGATACGCCTCGACACACGCCATTACCAGCTCTGGGGCCACTAAGGCTGGTGGGAAACCTGCTGCCTTGGCGAGTCCACTGCTTTTAATAGCTCTTGCATTTGCCGTTTTGGGGTTCATCCTAACCCTCTGAATGAACTCATCAACATCGACCTGTCCGATGTTGGTATCTGAAACATCCCTCCAAAGGGAGGTAATCCGGGATTGGATGGGGACTCCCTGGAATTTGTACTTCATTAGATCCCGATCTTCTTTGCCCCTTGGTGGCTTTGCGGTTCCTTTTCCTTTCCTGGCAGCACTGGAAGTTTCTGGGCTAGATTCCATGAATTCTGCACAAAGGGCAAGAGTCAATAGTGAAGAACCTGTCATAAGAACTATTGACGAATCCCTGCACGTCAAGATTAGTCCGACAATCATAGTAGATATTTAATAAGCACTTGAAGTTAGATACTTTATAACCCTAGAAGTTTGTACAATCAATCCGGGGTTCTTCAGGCCGGAAATCCCCTGGCAGAATGTCGTTTGGAGAGGCAAAACGAGAATGGAATTCCCATATGCACCTCCCGGGTTGGATTTCAAGTTTGAAGGTTGGAAATAGAAGACAACGGAATTTTAGCAAGTGGGTCGAAGTCCGTTTCGAATTTGGAGGTCATTTGACCCCCCATTTGAAGGTTCGGGTATCAGTGGCAGGCAGGCCGTCTGAAAACGGCGTAGAAGAAACGGGAATCCGGGTCTCGGAATTCCGTTATCGGGAGGCGGTCATCGTTCGGCCGTGTGGAACGGCGGGACGCAGGAGGAAATCCGAGGAGGGAAATCCGGAGGCGGACTTCCGGATAAGGAAATCCGAAGAGGGAAATACGAACAAGGAAACCCAAAACGGAATCCGGGAGAAATGTGGAAGAAAATGGAAGTTTGAGTTTGGAAGAAAATTCCACAGCCGGGAAACGGGATCCGGGAAACCGCCAGCTGGATACCGTGCAAAAGGCGAAAAACGGATGGATTCTCGAAAAGAGAAGTCCGAAAGGGGAATTCCGGGAACGGGATCCCGAAGAAGGAAATCCGAAGGAGGATGGGGTCAAACGACAGACGGGAACATAGGTTCCGGGATCCGAGGGTCGGGAAGACGTTCGGGCGACGCCGTGAAGAACGGCGGCAAGACGACGGAATTCCGAAGACAGAAATCCGAGAACGGAACTCCGACAGGGGAAGGCCACGGGGAAACATCGTTCGGAATGCCAGGTGATGGAGGCCGTTGAAACGACAAAGAGGAAACGGATTCCCGGAAATGAGATGTCGGACAAGGAATCCCGAAAAGAGAATTCCGAAGGAAAAGATGGAATTTGCGAGAGAACTTATGAAATTTTGATAAAGGTTCCGGGGAAAGGCATCCAGAAAGCCGCTCGGTCAGGGCCGTTAAAAACGGCGAAAAGGAAACGGAGTTCCGGAGCAGGAAATCCGGACGAGGAATCCCGACAAAGGAATTTCGGAGAAGGAAAATTAGTAGGAGAAGAAAGGGCGGCCGTGGGAAAACCCGGGCCCGGAAGATGCCGGCGCCGTTTCGAAGAATGGCCGCGACACAGGAAAGTTCTGGATCGATCTAGAGGTCGATAGAAGGTGGATTTTTGAATTCAAAGAAATGGGTTTTGTGCGCAGTGAGGATATCTACTAAGTTTGGACTTCGTTTTTTATTTATCCTTAACAAAATCTCAAAAAAATGCGAAAAGAACTTAGGGCGCGGGACGGAAAACCTACCTCAAAAACCCGAAGAACAGGCTGGTCGGATGCGCGGACGTCGTCGGAAGAAACAGCTTGAAAAACATCAGAAAGGAAGCTAAATCGCCGGGAGCTCTAGAATGCGCTTCTGTTAGTCGAGAATTTGATAATGATAGCCGAAAAACATTTTTATAGCAGAAAATGCCATTAGTACAGCAATAAATGCTTTGTGCGATTGCAGGTGGGTTGGTGAACTCCGAAAAAAGGAAGGCGGTGGGACGTCCGGAATCGGATGTCCGAAAAGCCGTTCCCGGGAAGATGCTGCCTAGACGCCGTGAAGAATGGTGAAACCTGAAAGGAAACCCGAAAGGGGAAACCCGGCGAAGGAAACCCGAAAGGGGAAATTCGAACAAGGAAACCCGATAACGGAAATCTGGACAAGGAAACCCGAAAATTTCAGAAGATGTAAAAAAACTTTTGATGCAAAGTTTCTGGTCAAGGCGAGATGTTTTTAAAAGATAAAATTGGGAAACGTGCCACCTTTATTGAAGGGAAAAAAGAGGGTCCCCGTTCTGAACGGGGCGTGTGTGCAAAAAGGGGCACAACAAATGGTGACTCCGCTGGGAGAACGCTCCTGGCATTCAAGGGATAAATATTCATTCCAAACCCAGAATCTCTGGTTTCGCAGACCAGATAGAATTTTCAAAGCTGAACTAAGGGCACTTGAAGGAATGCATGATTGTATTGGACTGCAGACTTATCATGGGAGTGTGTGCATGATGAATTCATTTTCTTTCCTCGGAAAGAGTATGAATAACCGATAGGTGGAGAAGATAAACTACGTAATTTGTCAAATCCCAAAAGTAACCCGGACATCGCTCCACTGCCAGTCAGGCGTCCATAGCCCCGATGGAGTTGTTGCCACGATCCCACGAACATAGCTCTACTGCCAGCCAGGCGTCTATAGCCCCGGTAGAGATATTCATACACTCATACGGTTGTTTTTGGCAATTTAGTTATTGCTTATTTCTGTCTTCTTTTTTTTTTGTAGCACTTTCGCTTATCTTTGTGTCAACCGTGTAAACAGTGAAGTTCACCATGGGTTTGAGAATCGTAGTGGTCACTAGAACAGACTTTAGATTTTTCATTTATCTTTGCCCCCCCGACGATCACCATACCATTCCTTAGAGATATTGTCCTTAAATTTGATTCATGTACATCATGATAATAGCAGGGATTCGAACAAATAGCCATCCTAGGTTAGCACAAAGTTCGAAAGTTGAAAACCGGTACCCAAGAGCTGTCAGAGAGTAGAAGTAGGGAATGACGGCTTATCTAAAGAACAACATGGAAGCGGGCAGTGTGGTAACCATTTACTGGATCCAACATAGCCACCGCGGTAGAACAGGGGAGACATCCCACAAAAACATGACAACGCGGCAGAAAGGCAAGCCAAACCAAAAGATAAAGCAGGGAAACTACTTAACCTATGTACAAAGTGCCCGCACTGGCAGCTCACGAGAGCTCAGGCCTAGAAGTAGTGCTTGAGGTGCTGCCCATTGATGGGGAGTGGGACGTCTTCACCAGTAAGGGTCTTTAGGCGGAAAGCATGATCCCCAAGGATCTCAGCAATCTGAAAGGGGCCGAGCCAAAGCTTGTCGAATTTATTGTGTCCCCCTTTCTTTTCATGGGCCTTATCCCAGTAGAGGACTAGATCAGAGATGCGGAAGGCCTTAACTTTGGCTTGACGATCGAACCATCTTTTAACTACGCCCTAATGTTTGGCAAAATTTTCTATTGCACGGTCTCGTACTTCTTCAAGGTGTAACAGCTCGGCGAGGCGAGCCTCTCTGCGGTCCCCTCCCTCATAAAAGTCGTTGATGAACTGGAGGGTTGGGATTTTAAAATGTATGGGAAAGACGGGCTCCAAGCCGTAGACTAGATGGTATGGGGAATCCCCCAAAGCTGCCTTGTGGCGGGTACGATTTGCCCATGAGGCAAAACGAAGTTGGGGATTGGTGGACTCAGCAAGGCCATTGCCTTGAGGGTAATAGTTGGACGAGAATTTAAGGGCGACACCATAATCGAAGGCCCAACTTGTAAATTTGAGTGAGGCGAAGGCGGGGCCGTTATCACATACTAGGGCATACGGACAACCAAAACGATTTAAAATAAAACTTTCTAAAAAATTGATTACGACTTCAGTTGTACACTGCCTACATGTTATTACTTCTGTCCATCTAGTACAATAATCGGAAGCGGTTAGAATGTACCTGTGTCTCGCAGATGATGGAGGGCTTACCGGACCAACGAAATCGAGATCCCATTGCGCGAAAGGCCTTACCTCCAGAATAGGTTGTAACGAGGCAGTAACATTCCTTTCTCTGGCCGTAGCAGTCTGGCATACGTGGCAGGCACGAACATGACCGTGAGCATCCTTGAAGATGGTGGGCTAGTGGTACCCAGCCCTCAGTACTTGATGTGCATTCGATAGGCCTGAGCCATGGCCAGTTCCGAATTTGTCATGGAACTCCCTAAGGATGCGATCAGCTTCCTCCTTTCTTAGGCATCGCAGGTAGATACCTTCATGATTTTTCTTGTATAAAATAGAGCCCTGCAGCATATAGCTGCTGCTTTTCAATCTCAGAGCTCATCTTTGGACTCCCTGCAAATGGGGTGGACATCTGTGGTTCAGCAGGTAGTACACTACGTGATCATATCATTCCCCTGGGGAGACGTCCTCTAACTGATACTGTTGCATGGTGAGCTCAGGTACAACATCCATAACTACCTCAGCCATCGTCCGGGTGAGTGCCTGTCCTCTTACTAGCTTCATTGGCTAAATTTCCATGTCGTATTCTTGTAGGACTGCGATCCATTTTGCTCTGCGTTCGCCCAACTCATTCTGCATAATTAGTGTTTTTACGGCGGGGTCAGGAACTATGGCAAAGATTTTATTGTGCAAGATATAGTGCCAAAATTTTTTCACTCCTTTAACAAGGGCGTAGGCCTGTTTTTCAACATTATGATAGCGTAGTTCAGCATCCTTCAAGGGGGTACTCATGAAGGCGATTGGATGCTCACTTCCCTCACTATCCTTTTGGGTCAGGATGCTAGCACAGGAGTGATCTGAAGCGAAGGAGTAAATATAAAAGGGCTTAAGGTAGTTCGGGCTAACCAGTACCAGGGCGTCAGCAATGGCCTTCTTGATTTCCCTGAAGGCTTGCTTTGCTTCGGGGGTCCACTCGACCTTGGCATCCTTTTTGAGCATGGCGTTGAGTGGTTTGACTATCTCTGCAAAATCCGTGATGAACTTGCGAACAAAGTTGATCTTCCCGAAGAAAGACTTCAACTCTTTCTTGCTGCCTGGCAGCTGAATTTTCATAATTGATTAAATACGCTCGGGATCAATAGAAATTCCCTGATCAGAGAGCACATGCCCGAGGAGTTTCCCTTCTGTGACTCCAAAGATACACTTCCTCGGGTTAAGGGATACCCCAAATGCACGACACCTCTCAAAGACCTTGCATAAGTTGGCGACATGATTGCTCTGTTATTTTGAAAACACCGTTAGGTCATCCATGTAGATGATGATGCACTTGCCAATGAGATCCTTGAATGCAATGTCCATTGCGCGCTGAAAGGTGGCATCGGTGTTGATGAGCCCGAAAGGCATCCTTCTATATGCAAATGTTCCCCATTTGGTGGTAAACGCCATCTTGTGTCGATCTTCGTACTGCACCATGACTTGATTGTACCCTGAATATCCATCTAGGAAAGACATCATCTGAGATCCACTTACTATTTGTAGTACCTCGTCCAAAGAAGGAACAGGGTAGTTGTCTTTTTCAGACGCCCGATTAAGGTTGCGGAAGTCCACACATAGCCTGATTTCTCCATTTTTCTTTCTGACAAGGACCAAATTTGCCACCCAGATAGAGTGTCTGACCGAAAAGATGATCCTGGCCGATAGCAACTTCTGTACTTCTTTATGAATGATTGGTTCTAACAAAGCGTTGACAGGTCACTGTCGCTGGCGGAACGGCTTCGTATCGGGTCTGAGAGGGATGGTGTGTGTAATGATCGACGTGTCATAGGTTTTGAGGTCATCATAGCTCCAGGCTATGACATCATGGTACTTCTATAATGCCTCAATGATCCCCCGTCTTTCTTCGGGACCACATACTTTTCCTATGAACACGCTCTTACCTTCGCCAGTTGTTCCTAGGTTGTAAGTGTCACACTGACCGTTGATGGTATCCTTTTGGGCTCATTGATCCTATTCCTTGATCTGATCTAAGTCAAAGATTCGCTCCAGTTCCACCATGCCTCT
>VCHN02000992.1:0-26749 GCA_007115665.2 Sequoiadendron giganteum
CTCTTATCAACTTTAACTTTTAGCACAATATCAACTATGCAATATGAAACAATATAAACAAGTTGACTCCAACAATTGTATTTTAATGTTTATATGAAATTACAATGATAGTAGGCACCAACCTACTTGAATCATCAATTTGTAGTTTAGTAGGCACCAACCTACAAGGAGCACCAACCCCTAATGTTCGTAGACACCAACCCCCACTTGCCAAGCACCAACTTAGAAAAGATATTAACTGAAAGAACAATGCTCTACCTTCAATGTTGCATCTTCAATTAATGGACAATACAACCACTCTTCCTCTTGATTTTATCTTTCTTGAATGATGTTCACATAAATCAGCATATGATGAATTCACTATACAAATCTGCCTCTTATATTCTCTTCATACAAATCTGTACTTATCCTTCACACATGGTTGCATATATTCTTCAATATGAATCTGACACACTTCATTTTTTTGCTTTTTATTTTCCTTTAAATCTTCTCAAGTATTCAAATATTATTCATTGTTCTTCTTACTTTTCATATGCAAATCGTAGGTGTGATGATATTTCCCCTCTCTTTTAATCATAACCACACACACTACCATAAGTTGTTTTAAAAAATAAAGCATTAATTCCACAACATCCACTCTTTTTCCTCTTCTTCTTTCGTACTTAAATGATATTCATTTCATTCACTAGCACTTCAAAGAGTCTGCTTTTATTTCACACACAACACACTTTTATCCTATATCTTCAGAGGATATACATCTTACACACATGTCCATACTTCACATGATATTCATTTTACACAGCTGCACATGTGTGTTCTGTAATATATTGGTTGTTCCACATACGACCATCTCCCTTCACAAAAATGTTCAGTAGAAATCCCTACATATCTGAGTTCTTACTCCATGTATGTATATTGGACAAACTTAGTGACCTTTCACGGCTGAAGTAATAAATCATTCTGAATCTGCCTTTCAAAACCTATTGCACCCTTTGACCTTCAAGTTTGTTTGTATGTTTTGCTTCTTAGACACATCACATCTTTTGGTCGTCTCTTTTATGAGTGCAATTAGTACATTTCATAAAATGTGATTTTGTTTTGTTAAAGCAACAATCATTTCTTTAATATCTGATTTTTCTTTCATGATGTCTTCTGACGTCTTGAAGCCCGCACTTTATCTTATGTGCAAATATTAAAATTATTTGAAATGCTTTGTGATGTCCCTGCTCTGGTCAGTTCTTAGGAGCTTGTTGAGTTAGCCTATTTCTTGGACCCTTGTAGGTTAACAAGATCTGGTTAGAGAATTAGATTGGCCATTTTGGGTGTGTTGTCATTCATCACATGACTGATGTAGAGTCAACATGAGCATTTGGTGGTGGTGTTGCTTGACTTAAATTGTACTTGAAAATATATGGGTTTGGAGGAGTTATGGTGTTAAGTGATTTAATTAATTATTTAATAACGTTTTTATGAGTCAAATTAAACTTTATAAATATATTATATCAGCAAATACTATCTCATAAAGTGATTTTTTATAAAGTGCATCTCAACTTGAGAAGGCAACTATTTTAATTTAACTATTGAAGTTATTAAATACATTTTAATGTATTTTATTTATGAGAACCAAATTCGGTACTTTCTTCGATACTTTCGTTACCTTTTGAAATCTCAAGGCATTTTTTGACCAAGTCATTACATTGATTATTTGACTTTGCCATTTTATTTCTCTATGCTATTCTCTGAGACAAGGGTTTGAGCATTTTCTGCCATTGGAGAGCGAGATCTTCTTCAGTGTTGAGCATTTTTGAGACTGTGAGAGACCAATTGAATTAGTGCATCTGTGAGGGCTTCATTCAGAGGTTCTATTGAGCTTTATCAGAGTTTACTTGTTGGCTATTTCAGATTTTGCAATAATTGGAGGGGGTTTGATCATCTGGATGTCTTTCCTCTGCTTCAGTTAGCTTCATACATTGGTCGTACTCTTCCTTGCAGCAGCCGTACTTCCTCTCTTGGAAAAACGTGTTTCTTTGGGTCAAGGCGTGTGAAGTATCTTCAAAAGCACCTAGCTTTTGGGGGCTTTCAGACTTGCATTCTCTTTGCTTTACCTTTTGTAGACGTTTGATCCAGTTTCTGCTTGGGGAAAAGACTAGCTCAGGCTTCTGGTGTGGCTATTTGTTAGATCTAGCACATCTTGCTTGCCAGGCTCTGTAATTTTTCTATTTAATTATTCTGGAGCATTTTGGGTATGTAATTCATTTGCAATCTCATTGTACGTATTGCAAAATAACATCTATTACATCTGTTGCTCAAAATATTATTGTATTGCAATTTTATATGCATTTATATGCTTGCGCCCCTTCTCTTCTGTCTAGAAACTTTCTTTAAAAAACTTAAAAAAACACAAAAAGATAAGAAAATACTACAGGGGTTTGGTTGGAGCCAGTTGGGCTCATCACTGAGTAGTATTAGAACCCATGATCCTACCACGACCTATAGAGGAGTTAGTAACTGTCTGATCACATGAGCAGGGTTGGTAGGTACCTACTCATGGGAGTCCTAGATTTAGGAAGTACTTTGTAATGTCCCCTTCTCAACTGTGACCGTTTTTGTTGACCATTGGCCTATTCCGGAGACCCGTAGGTTACGCGGATGGTGAAATTAGGGTTTCCTAGTTTTGAGGAGGTTGTTGCTTGAGGTTAGGGATTCTATTTGCGGATTCCTTCTGGGTTTTCAGGGAGCTTCGCAGTGATGTGTTCAGTTTGGCATTCTGGGCAACTTCGCGAATTTACTATTTTTAGTAAATTCTATTTTTGGCAGTGGACAGTTTGGGTTCAGTTCAGTTGGTCCTCTTCTTCAGTTGGTTCAGCTGGCACTTCAATTCTTGGCTTTGGGCGCATATTTCTTGGAGAGATAAGTATTTTCATTATAATATTATACCCCTTGCCTAGCAGTACAACTTTAAGTTGTTTTTAAAAAAAAAGGGGGAACTTTGAGGGTCTAGGCGTCATGGAGAGATAAGTTATATCTTTTAAATGTCAAATATTGAGATGAAGAAAGGGACGCCTATTTGAGAGAATTGATTTTATTTTAAAAAAAAAAACAAAGTGAAATATTTCATGGGTGAAAAAGGACGCCATTCTTTGGAGGGAAAAGGTGAATTTGAAATTAGGGTTTGGGCGCCTTCTGGAAGCTTCTAGATGTTTCTCTCTTGTCTATTTAATCAGGCCTCAACTCTTCATTTGGCATCTTTTGTCTACTACACTGTTATGCTGCTGAATTGTCTTCAGGCACTCGCTTCGAGGAAAGCATTCCTCCTAGCATGGGCTCATCTTCTTGCTTGAAAGATAGCAACTAGTTGAGAGGTTAGCTTGTAATAGGTTTGAATTGCATTTCCAATTGAGTCATTGCATTTTGGGAGTTCTAGTTTACATTTTCTATCATATTTTGATGTTGCTGAATGTCATTGAGGAATGTAAGATTTGCTCACAGCTCATGAAATAAAAATGCTATCATTCTGGGTATTGAACCTATCAATCTGTTTATGAGGGGCGACCATTCATGCCAATTTCCAGATTTTATTTGGGTCTCTTTGATTTTATAGAGGAAATTCGCCCTTGCAGCTGGGCCGTACCATCTTGAAGTACACTGAAGTTTGTGCAAAAATAAAAATAAGGCTTGTTTTGGGTGGTTTAGGGATTGCATCTTGGGCGCCTATATCAGTATAGTAATCTGCATTTGATTTCTCGTCAATAGGATGTGTTTAGAGTGAGTTATGTGCATTTTCGTGAGTGATTATGTTGTTGTTCTACATTAAATCTGTCAAATCAGTCATACCAGATTTAAGGAAGTTCATTAGTTGTGCGAGGGGTTGATATTCAAAGAGTTTGTGATTGTAGAAGAGGGATCTTATCTTGTTATAGCTTTGGAAGTTCTTACTCTTATGATATTTGGCAAGCTCTCTAATTTGCTGTAAGCTGAACAGTAGTACTGTCAGCAATTCATTCCCTTCATTTTCAATTTACATGTAATCCCCACTGAATAAGTGGAAGAGGCTGGCTTGCCGCCTATTTGCTTTCAGTTGAGTAGTTTAGGGACCCTCTGACCATATGCTCGCCATTCATCGGCGCCATTCTTGGTTAGGGTTACATTCTGTCATCATGCATTGATCCTCTGACCATATGCTCGCCATCACTCGGCGCCATTCTTGGTTAGAGTTCCTTCAGTTTGCATTGCATTGATCCTCTGACCATATGCTCGCCATCACTCGGCGCCATTCTTGGTTAGAGTTCCTTCAGTTCGCTTTTCATAGATCCTCTGACCAATGCTCACACCTTGCCCACATCGGGAGCCTGGTGTACATTCTGGTTAGAGTTACTTTGCGCAACGTTTTGGTTTGTGCTAACCTTAACGAGTGCATGTTGCATTGTAATCAATTGTGAAAAAAATCAAAAAAATTTGATAGGTTCTTTACATACTTATCAACCATTTTGAGAATTCTGGTTTAGTGAGAGGAAGATTTAGACCTTGATAATATGGCTGACAGGGATGAGGAAGGTCCTTACATGAATTGTCTTCATGATGAAGACAGAGAGGCCAGAGACGTACTAAGAGGGATGGTGGCAAGCCAAGAACAGGTGGTGAACATCCTCCAGCAGCTTAGTACCAATGTTCAGAACTTGACAGTTCAGAGAAGGCAGAATCAGGATCAAGATTAGGAGGGAAGTATTCATGGAGAACCTCGCAGGAATATTGCTCTAGCACGCAAATTTGAGAGACCCACACACCCAACTTTTGTCAGAAATGACGTTGATGAAGAGGAGGAGGTGGAAGAAGGTGGTGAAGTAAACTTTGCAGATAACATCATGGCTATGCATGATGAATGGGATGCATTGCCTCCTCGAGTTAAGGATCACCTTAACTTTGATCGATTCGTGAGCCAAAAAAGAGAACATACCAGAAATAGGAATGACAGGAGGCCTAAACACAAGTATAATAATCTAAGGCAGGCTACCAACAAACTTACCTTAGCTAACTTTGATGGCGGTGGTTGAGTTACAGCACGTGCTTGGGTGAGCAAATTGGATACCTTCCTTACATTACAGCCTATGCCAGAAGAGGATGCCATAAGGTTTGCAACTCTTCACCTGGATGGCGTTGCGCATGACTGGTGGATCCATGGCATGGTAACTCTTCATCATGACAGGATTACTTCCTACCAGGAGTTTACAGATAGATTGGTAGAGAGGTTTGACAAACGTGATCCCAAACTATACTTTAGAGACTTGGCACAGTTGAGACAGTCGAGTAGTTTAGAGTCATACATTGGAGAGTTTCAAAGACTCTCAGTTATGGTGTCAGGCATATCAGAGAGGAGGCTGATTATACTATTCATGGAGGGTTTATTTGAGCCCATGAAAGGTTGGATCAAAGCTTTCGATCCACCCACTTTATAGGAGGCCATGAGGAAGGCTCGCAGTATGGAGCTTACAGCACCTCGGAAACAGTTTGGCTCAAAACCATCCACTTCCTACAATGATAATAAATCTGATCGAAAGAAGTTTGAAAATTCTGATCAAAAGAAAAAATTTGCAGCACCATTAGATCGTGAAACAATTAACGATTTACGTAGGAAGAAGCTCTGCTTTTATTGCAAGGGCCCATATGACATCAACCATGACTGCCCCCTCAAGTCTAAAGGACAAAATAGGCACATGAAGTGGTTCTTTGAGGGAGAAGAGATGACTGATTTTTCAGACCAGCAAGCTGCAATTTATGATACAGATGAGGAAAAATCAGAAACTGAGGCAGAAAAGGAGGTTGAAATTGAGCTACAGGAGGCTCATATGTCTAGTATGCAGAGAGAAGGTTCTTTCAAACTTCGTGGGATACTAGCTGGTCAAAGAGATATCTCTTTTGGATATAGGTGCAACCCATAATTTTATTGATTCACGGTTGGTGGAGAAAAGAGGCATTCAAACTCAGCAATTTGAAGGCATTAGAGTGAAGGTTGCAGATGGGTACACCCTCAATTGCGAGAGGATGATTTCGGATCTGCCAATGAAACTCAACAATTTTGAGTTTAAGGCAGATTTCTATGTTGTGAACATGGGAGGTACAAATGTAGTTCTTGGCATGAACTGGCTTCATGCGATAGGAGAGTTCACACTAAATTTACAAAACATGGAGATGAAATTTAAAGTTGATGGCACAAATCATGTTCTCAAAGCCATCAAGACAACAATGTAAAAGAAATTTCACTCAGAAGAATGGAAAGATTGATTCGGCATGACATGGTGGATTGGGCAGCAAAATGCAAAGTAATGCCTTCACAAAAGGAGCAGCAAGAATCTCCTTATCATTCAGATGTTCAGGCACTCTGAGTGAAGCATGCGAAGGTTTTCAGTGCTATACCACCAGGTAGACCTCCTGATAGAGGTATTGAGCATATTATAGAGTTGGAGGAGGGCACAAAACCTATCATGATCACTCCTTATTGGCACCCCAAGCGATCAAAAGATGAAATTGAAAAGACCATCAAAGAACTTTTAGCCATGGGGCACATCAGGTCGAGTAAGTCTCCCTTTGCTTCATCAGTTGTTTTGGTGAAGAAAAAGGATGGTACACTCAAAATGTGTATCGACTACAAGATGCTAAATAGGAAGACTATCAAAAACAGGTATCCCATACCACGGATTGACGAGTTAATAGATGAGCTACATGGAGCTTGTTATTTCTCGAAGATTGATTTGAGGACAGGGTACCATCAGATCAGAGTTTGAGAGGAGGATATTGAGAAAACCGCTTTCAAATGTCACTGTGGACATTATGACTTCTTGGTTATGCCATTCGGTTTAACCAATGCTCCAACCACTTTTCAGTCCACCATCAACAGGGTTTTCCATCCTCATTTGAGAAAATTTGTTTTGGTGTTCTTTGACGACATACTGGTTTACAGCAAGTCTTGGGAGGAACACATGGTCCACTTGGATGCAGTATTGAGCATACTTGACAGGGAGTCCTTGTACGCCAAGGAGTCCAAGTGTGCTTTGGGCATGGCATAACTTTTGTACCTGGGTCACATTATCAGCAGAGAGGGAGTCAGTATGGATCCAGAAAAAGTTTGTGCTATCATTGATTGGCCCACACCTGAGACGTTAACACAACTCAGGGGGTTTGTAGGATTATGCGCCTTCTACCGTCGGTTCGTTAGTGGATTCTTGCAACATGCTGCGCCACTAACAGATTTGACAAAGAAGGGAGCCTTTGTGTGGACACCTCTACTTACAGGGCATGCTTTGAGGTTTAGACTATATTAACGAGACTCGGAACTTCGAGTTCGAGACTCACTATAGGGTGACTCGACTTCGAGGACTCAAGTCTCAACACCAGGACTCGGCAAAATGAAAAAAAGTTGAAAAAACCCTAGAAATTTAGAGATTTTTAAGGATTTAAAACTTGTTTCAAGCACCCTTTATTGAATACAACACAAATAAAAGCAAATTTGATCACATACACAAGTATACAACGATCACATAAGTATAAAGTACACAAATTGTAGTTGCGCTGCTGAAGGAAATAACATACTTAGATATATAAAATTAGTCAAATGTATACAAAACTCATGGAATATGAAATCCATAACATCAAATGTTCCATACAAATATGAAATATCAAAACAATAGCTATAAGTCTATGACTCTATGGCATAGTGGAGCCAACATCCTTCCTACGAAGGCGTCTAAGGATCCTGGATGATGAAAAGTTACTTACATAAGTATTGTAAAATGAAAAGTTTTAAGTTTTTAACTTTAAATTTGAATTCGATAATGAGATACATCTAGATTCTAAAATAATACAATTTAAATATAAATTTTAGAACAATTAAACGAAAAAGAATTACCTGGCTACATGGAAGGGAATGGTGCAGTAGTACCAAAAGTCTACAATTGTCTTTTTTGTTGCATCATGTGCGTCCTTGTTCCAACCCATGCTCTCAAGCGACGGTTGAGAACCAGGAGTAGTGTGTGGTACAAAATATGAGTCCATGACATCAAATGTTCCAAACAAATATGAAATATCAAAACAATAACTACAAGTCTATGGCTCAAAGGAGTTTGCATCCTTCCTACGAAGGCATCTAAGGTGGGTCCTAGATGATGTAGCAATTGCAGCCATAGTCTCTGCTTGTGACTCCATGCCACCCTCACCAACATTAGTTTTGGATGTGTTTGCTCATGCTTTAGCCTCCTCCTCTACCATGGCTATAGCCTCAACCTCTCTATCTACCCAGTCAACCCAATCAAGGTCCTCATCACTAGCACAAGTATACATCGATCATATAAGTATAACTATAAACACTAATTGTAGCTGAGTTGCTCAAGAAAATAGCACACTTAGATATATAGTCAAAGACTCAAATGTATACAAAACTCATGGAATATGAAATCCATGACATCAAATGTTCCAAACAAATATGACATATCAAAATATTCGAAACAATAACTAGAAGTCTATGGCTCAAAAGAGCCTGCATCTTTCCTATGAATGTGTCTAAGATAGGTCCCCGATGATGTAGTAGCCATAATCTCAAGTATCAGGGAAATTGCCCTAATGGGGTTGAGAGGTAGTGCCCTTTGTGGGGGTTTAGGCGCAGTGCCTCTAGTGGGGTCAAGGGTCAATGCCCCTCACGGGGGTTTGGGGGCAGTTCCCCTAATGGGGTCAAGGGGCAACGCCCCTTGCGAGGGTTTGGGGGCAGCGCCCCTTGTGGGGATCCAGCGCCCCCAGTGGGGTCAAGGGGCAACGCCCTTTGCGAGGGTCTAGGGGCAGCGCCCCTAGTGGGGTCAAGGGGCAGCACCCCTTTCAGGGTTCTGGGGGTAGCGCCCCCGCCGCCAAGCCCAAATTAAGACCTCCAAAACCATACAAACCTCCATGGCGTACATCATTTTGCATTCACAATAAGTAAATAAATTAAAAAAAATAAATTCAAATTTCATGTATTTTTTTGCACTTTCAAACCTTGCCTTTTGTCGAGTCTTGCTGATGGGACTCGTCTGGACTCGACGAGTTTGGCGAGTCTACCAGACTCGGCGAATCTAGCCAGGACTTGGTCGAGTCCGAGTCCGAGCCCCCAGGACTCGGCCAGGGTGACTCGACTCGGGACTCGCCGAGTTCTGGCGAGTCTGGGCGAGTCTCGTAATTGTGGTAAATACCCTTGCCCACCCAAGTTAGATTTTTACGATTTTACACAGTTTGACAGAGCAAGCATTTTGTCAAACATTTTGTTGTTTTGAATTATTTCCAATTATTTAAGCTCATCCCATGGGTTGTTTGAACTTTGACCACTCAATGATTCAGCATACACATTGATTTTTTGCCAACATTCATGAATTTAAAATGAACAGTAATATAATATTGCAACTGAGATACAAATGCCAGAATGGCAAATATTTCGAATGATTCCTTATCTAAATATTCAATTCAGAATAGATTAATATTAATTCACAGATCCAGAACAAATATGTCATCAACGTTACCAATGCTCAATGATTGCACAAAATTAATCTTTCATTAACATAAATGGTTTTAATACCTGCTGACCTTAATATTTGTGTCTTCATCAAACAACTCAATCACATATAACCAGCGATACTCCTCTTCAATGAGGCCTTCAGATATAGTAGACAACCAGGGAGGTCCTGATTTGCAAATGTATAGTGGTCAGTTTGACTATGCTTTCCCTGTCAACTTCCACGTGTATGCCAGCCAATAGAAACATAAGTCACGGCTCCTTTAATCAATATCGCGATTGCCTTTAAGGCTGCAATTGATATATAATAAGGTGACGGCTGGGATATATATGCCGATATCAACCTATCTCCCGTAGTTGCTGACAAGGATGTTGGCCCTTCTACTGTCTTCGATCAAGATCGATCACAAATGGATGACTATAGAATATTGTGATTTCAGGAAATACATATATTGACCTCCAACATATAAAAGATTTCAAATAGAAAATACCTTGTTCTACGCCACTTACACAATCTTCCTCTCGAACCTTGGCCGTTCTGGCAATCCTTGGCGAAGTGACCCCATTCGTTGCACTTTCGGCATTGGATCATAGGTCGTCCTTTACCATCGTATTGTATTTTGTTCCTCGGACTCCTGCTGCTCTAGTAACCTCTAGGGGATGCATTTCTATTGTATTGGGGCTTCGGTGGTGTGTTAGGCGGTGTCGACGGTTCTCCTTGAGCGAAGAGTACTTGTGCACTTTTGGTTTTTAAATTGTATGGGCATTCCTTGACGGAATGTCCCATCACTTGGCAGATATCGCAGAATAACTTCTTCGGACAGTTCGCCTTTGTGTGACCTTCCCCATTGCAGTCTATACACCATAGTTCTTGTGCTTCCCTCGTACTCTCTTTGTCGGCCTTCAATTCTTTCATCATTCGCATCATATCTTTCCTAAGTGCTTGTATGGTCTTCGATTTACCGTCGTTGTTGTCCACACTCTCCTTGTCGTCCGTCTTCTTTTTCCCTTGGGAGGATGTTTGTTTTCACTTTCTATATCCATCACCCGATTGTATGCTTCAGCGTACGACAATGGAGGCACGACTTTCATCTTCTTCCTCAACGATGGAAGCAAGCCTTCAATGAACCATTGCTTTTTTAGCCCATCGGCCGGTTGAACCTCCAATTTTCCCAACAAGTCTTTCAGTCACCGATTGTATGTGCACACATTCTCGTTTTTTCCCTACTTCGTACTGTAGATTTCTGCTACAATCTCACTGTCATCCCTCAAGAGTTTGAATTCGTCTTGAAAGGCCTTCTTCAGTAGCCTCCACAAAGCTTTCTGTGTTTGGTCCAACTCCGAGTACCAGTCGATGGCACTATCTCTGAGTGTCGTCGGAAAGGCTTTCAACCAATGATCCGGGTCCTCTTCTCTGTTCGCTATGCAAATTGTCTCACACGTTTTACAATGTCGTACTGGATCCTCTGACCCATTCCCCGTAAATTTTGGCAACTTTTGCCGTTCTGGAGTCACCATCCTGCTCCGCTGTCCTCCTTGTGTATTGAACTTGACTGGACCGGTTTCCCCGTTACGTTTTGGTGCATCACTTGCACTCTCGGCCACGTACGGGTCACTCTTCCGTCCTCTGTCAACGTCCTCTACGCCTTGGTTTTCCTGGGCTCTACTTCGGTGCTCCCTCTGCCAAGGGGTCTTGGGCTCAGATCTCCCTGTCCTCAACCCTTCGTTGTCGTCCGATATGGACAACTCCCAAAAGCGTTGGATGCTATTCTCAAGTTCTTCGTTCAATTCATCTTCATTTTCTCGGTTTTTATATTTTTCTACGTATGGGGTGATGAAGGGTTCCTCGTCCCTCCCTTCCACAAAACTTTGATGTGCTCTACTTAATCTTTGCCATCGGTTTTCTTGCTCCTGTACTCTCAATGATCACCAAATTCTTTCCTCCTCCGTTTCGTGCCCGAATGGTATTCGGTTCTTGTCCTTGTTCGGCCGTACGGGCATTACAGGTCTTTCACACGATCATTGTTGGTTGCCAGGGTACGTCTCCAGCTACTGTCTCCTTCCTCCTCTTCCTATTTGGTTCGTTCTTCGTACCACTGCAAGATTTGCTGCCTTCGGCGTTCTTGATCCTCTTCCGCCCGAAGATCCTATAAGATAATGTAGTGGCGTGCTATCAGCCTTGGCAATTTGGTAAGAAGATGGTCGACCTCTTTGTTGACGCGCAATCTATCCCAAATGACCGCTTGAGGGATCTCTTGCCTGAGAGCCTCCCTCTGTACGTGGTCCTTTAACGAGATTTCGCACAGACTGCAGAGGTCTTCTGTCAGAGCGTCTTCACGATCCTCGTTTGCTTGTATTGGCCCTTCGGTCGACTACCCCATCACAACGCCATTCTCCTGTTTGGGTGGTTACCGGATTCGCTTAGGCAACAACGCCAAATGTTTACTCGCTACGGGTACAATGACGTACAGAGTAAACGGAGATATAAAATAACATTGACAACATATAATAATCACATGGCAATCGCATAGAACATAGATATATTTCTTTATTTAGTACTCGGCAATTACATCATAATGTCTCCAGACAAAACATAGCATAGCAAGTAGAACCCTCCTTTTCCCGACTACATGACTCAAGTACATATAGTACGCTGGCGGTGGTTAATGTGCCAACCGTCGCGTCCCTTCATTATAACTAACTACTTCATCAGGAATTGTTCTCGAGACAACTAACTAACATGACCTGTACATAACATAAGTACATGGATTATTAATATTAACTAATTTCTTATTTACTTATGGCTCACAACCGACCAAGTACACTCTCGGCCGACTAGGTCGACTCACGGCTGACTACACCAATGACAATACTGCTGCTAGTAGTAATAATATAAATCATCCGCAACAATATTCAATTGCCTTTAATAATGTGAATTGCCCAAATAAGAGATAGCCAATCATTCACAAATAATGACTTCTGAGTAAGTATTGCCCGAGCCAAATTCTATGCCAAACTTTTATAGTTTTCCCAATTTTTAATGGATAGGCATTTTGTCAAAACAATTTAGCTGCATTCCCTTGTGAAGAGTTTTCTGACCCTAATTGTTTCCTCAAATGTTTAATGGTTTGGAAAGTATTTGCATTACGTAAACATTTCAATCATTCATAAAACTGCTTAAGGCATTATACCAAACAAATGTCATTCATTCAATATGACTGAAAATAACAAAGAGAGGACTTACAACTTGCTATTAACAATTACAAAGATGTAGAATAATTCTTTTCCAGACCTCTTAATAGCAGATTTAAATATTTGATGACAGCTGTGATATCTCAAAAATATCTTCAACAATAATCGCCCCTCTTGCCAAGGTTGGAAGACCTCATCAATGCCAACACTCCACACAACCAAGAATCCTCATGCCTTTCCTCAAGCTGCTGCGAACTCCTCTAAAACACAATGCCAGCTCTAGAAAAATGACAGTGACCAGCAAGGAATGTATTTAGTTTCTTGCTGCTGTCCAAACCCTCATTCCTAAAGTCTATCCTAACAACTTAATTTACCATTAAGTACTAATATTACAATATTAGCTTAATATATATGTCATGTCCCCGTTACTTGATGATGCCCTATTTCAAATAAAGGCGGAAAAAGAGTGTTTTTTAACACTCTTGAATTTAATAATAAATAAATATTTAAATATAATATTAAATAATAAATTTAAATTATTACAAATAATATTTAAATTTATGTTTGGCCGACCACCTTTGATCAACGTCTATTAGCAAGTATTTATAATCGATTGCTAGGGCTGATTGGATCATGATGGAAACGGAGTTGTGAATCAAGACTTGCAGGGATGTAGCCCTTTGTTAGTCGAGCCGGGTGGGACATAGCCCTCACTAAGCATTGTTGGTTGAAAATTTTGTATACTTGGGAAAGCATACAAAATTGTGGTTTCAACCACAACACGTGAGATAAAACTCTCCTAATTAAGGGAAGGCTCCCCCTTTAACTAAATGAAACTAATATGGGTAGGACAGCAATCGTTCCTCTTATTTTAGGAAAGATTATATTCTTTTCTCTTCGCAGAAAAGCAATAGCAAACATTAAGAAAACTTATTACAACAGCTATGCAGTGAGACCAAGAAAGAGGAAATAAAGTTTCCTGAAAGCACAAAGACTTCTGTCACTTCCTCCGAGGCGGGAAAACAACCATCAAGCATAAAGTCTTGAGGAATGAAATCCTATCTACCCTTTTTAGAATGATTACTTAATGAAAATATACAGCATAAAACAGCACAAAGTCTGCAACTATGATGTATCTATTAACTACTCTAAATGAGAACTACCACAAGCACAAAGTCTTGCAATTCTTCTCAATTTCTAATACTAACTACGAATTCAACTTTCAACATTTATAGCACAAAGACTACAGATATTTCAATTGAATCTCTCTTCAGCAATACTCCACAATTTTCAAGTAGTCACAAAGTAATACTCCAAAATGACATAAGAACACAAAGGATGCAAAGTAGGGCTTCAACTCAAAGTCTGAAATTCCAACTCCTTGATAATATTCACAACTTATAACTATAAAGCTCAAAGTCTTTATGAGTACAAAATTATGCAGAGATTTCTTGCTTGTTAAAAAGATAAGATTACAATAGACCCCCTCAAGTATTTATAGGAGAGAGGCCTTGAGAAAAAGGTGGGAGGATCTCAACAAACTTGAGAAATTCTCTTAACTACTAACTAACTGCAATTGACTTATTCAACATTACAAGCCAAATTATGATTTGTCTTGTAAGGATTTACATGTAATTACATTTTACAACTTTGCAAGTGATATGATTACTTGCAATTACAATTTTTCATTTTACATGTAATTTGTCAAAACTAAATTACAAGTACATAATTGAAACTATTCTAAGTGTCCGAAGACACGACTTGAACTACATCATCCTTGATTGGGTCTTCATGTTGCTATTTGAAAAACATTCTTCCATCTCTGTCTTGAAAGCATTCTATGCTCAATCATGTCACCTATTCAACTCCTTGTGTGGCTTCGTCATGTTGTTGTTCTTTCTTTGTATCTTTCTCCAGCCTTGGAATTTGCTTGAAAAATAAGGCCCATGTCTTATATTATTGATTTGGTAGGTCATGTGTGCAAACAAGACTAACAAGAATGAGACAAAGGGGCTGCAAAAGTGAGGCGAAAGCTCAATTTCGGGTTTTGGAAGGCTGACTGCAAGTTTTAAGTGCAAGGTAGGAAAAATAAGAAGTCCTTGCAAATTTGCAACTTCAAACTTGCAATTTTAATGAAAAATCCCAAAATGCTATTGGATGAGAAAAACTTGAATTTAAACCAAGGCATTATTTTGCGAAAATGGCAATGAGGATTTGATGGAGATGAGTGTAAATGAGTGAGATGAATAAATGGAAGTGAAAAATGGGAAATGGAAAATATGTTTTAGCTGAAATAATGATTTTTTCCCTAAGGATATCTTTTTGCACAATGAGATTCAAGATAAGGAGACTTCTAGGATATGACATTCCGGCTGCAAAGATGCTTTTTAGATAAAAACGTGATTGCCAAGAGCTGCGGTTTGACTGAAAGGGAAACACGTTTTGCTTTGAAGACTCATTCTTTTACAAAAAACAACTTCTCTCAAGTCACATAAGGGAATGACGGGTTCATTGAATAATGTAAGCGACATTAATCAGCTGCAAAGAAAACGTATAAACAAAAAAGCGTTTTTATAAAAGCAAGAGATAAATGAGTTTCCCTTAGAATTTTGGGCAATGACAATGCTATAAAGACAAAACGCGATTTAACAAGGAGAAAACACGCCAATACAAAAGACATTAAAATACATTTGAAAAAGACCATTAACATAAGAAAAACGTCTGCAGCAAAGAAAGGCGTGTTTTCACAAAGAGGAAATAAAGCAAACAAAACAAGATAGAAAATAAAACAACGTACCTTGGAGAAGAGGAGCTGAAAGTTAAAATGGAGATGAAAACCCTAAATGACTTACATAATCTCAACAAAAGATGAAGACATTAATTTATTACAGCTGAAAGTCCGATTTCGCTGCTAAAATTTAATGGAAACACCATGAAAGGAGGGAGACAAACAAAATCGAATTCAAACTTCTCTTCAAAAGGGGTTGAACTTCTCCAATTGGGTTTTTCCAACACAAAGACAAGTGAAAAAAGCACAAAAAAGACCAAAATTGGGTTTTTAGACTCTTTCAGCAACTTTTCTTTTTACTCATGGGAGAAATAGGAACTTTTTAGCACTTCAACAATTTTATTTTTGCCAAACAAGTTAAATCTTACCTTTTTGAGGTTTTAGCAATTTTCATTTGAGCAAAGTAGGAACTTTTCACAACTTAAGCAAAAATCAGACTTTTTTAGCACTTCAGCAATTTTGCTTTTGTCAAATGAGTGAAAATAGGAACTTTTTGACACTTTAGCAATTATAGGAACTTTTTGGAACGTTAACAATTTCACTTAAAGCAAAATCGGAACTTTTTGACACTTTAGCAATTTTAGGAACTTTTTGGCACTTTAGCATTTTCACTTAAAGCACAATAGGAACTTTTTGACACTTTAGCAATTTTAGGAACTTTTTGGCACTTTAGCAATTTCACTTAAAGCACAATAGGAACTTTTTGACACTTTAACAATTTTGCTTTTAGCAAAATAGGAACTTTTTATCACTTAAGCAAAAATCAGACTTTTTGGAGACCTAAGCAATTTTGCTTTTAGACTTAAAATTCCCTATTCTGCTGAGCTGCCTTAAAAACCCGAATTTGACCAAAAACACAAGAAAAATGACTTAGAAATTTACAAAACCGGAAAGAGGAGTTAATAAAAGGATACTCGAGGGAACCATCAATTGAAATCCAAAGTTTTACAACCTCAACACCTCGTAAAACGTGCCTTAACACACAAAGATCCCTACTTGCAATGGTGATCAAAAATCCCAAAATTGGACAAAACAAGGGAAAAAATGTGTCGAAATGTTCCCAAATTTCGCACAAGGCAAAATAGGAAGGAGACCAATGGCTGCACAATTCAATTGAAGAATTTTAGTGCCTCGAAATGCGTGCCATAGAGATTTATGAAGAAATTTTAGGCAAAATTTCATATGGGTTGTCCAATTTTGAGAATTCAAAATTGAGGACAACAAGCATTGCAGCTCTTCCATAAGTCTTCGCTATTCCTCACCCTGCTTCTCGTGTATTGCACTCTCACTCCACATACTCTCCAATTGACATTCGGTGTATCTCAGATCCTTCGGTGGAGGTTGGCGAAAGAGGCGATCAGCTACTTTGGCCAAGCGTAGGCTCTGGCCAAAGGGATATTTAGCCTCGATTCCTCCTCTACGACCAACCATTGACTCAAGCAACGGTTATGAAGACTGGCGTCTTCATTGGCAAGGGATCATCATCGTGTCTAGGTCACTTTCATGCAACAAGGAAATAAGACAAGCTAGACACTTGCATTGCTAGGATTCGTAGTGTAGAGGTCGTGCGACAGGAGTAACAATAATATTCTGAAGACTCTCGATCACGGGAAAGATTCATGTTGTAGCTATGGGATTGAGCCCAGACTCTCGACATTGCTGAACTGTGCTTTCATTGTTCTTCCTCACGGGTGAATCGGGAGGCTTATTGTTGTGACGATTAGCATCATTTGGTTGATCATACCCAGCTGTGACAGATTCGAAGTGGGTTGTTCTGAAGTGGCATCATCCTCTACAATCGTCGACCTGTGGCGACATCCTTGACCTACAAACCCGAGAATGCTACTTGGTGTATGAACAAAGTATTCTGATATGAATCCGAAGATCCAAAGCCTTGTATGCTGTGACCGTATATCGGATAGCACTTTCACATAATAATGCTTTTTGATGTTCAGTCCTTTGCTCCTCATTGTTTCTTAGTGTTTAGCTATAGTTAGAGATTAGTTTTTGTTGAATTGTTAGATTGATCCTAGTGTTAAGCTTATCATTTCAATATCTCAGTTTGAGCTTGTAACTGATTAAGAAATTACTACAATTTGAGTCTGTTTGTGCACAATGAATTGTTGAGTGTGTGTGTGTAAATAGACTGGGCATCTTACAATATATTACAAGCATAGATAAGGCCATTGAAATGAATCAAAGGTAACATGTTAATGGTTTCGTTGTCAATAGTGAATCTTGAGCAATTATTTCTCACAACAAAGATTGTCTAATATTTTACCCAAACCATTTGGCTTGCCGCATCATTTTCTACTCGAAAGGAGCAAAGCCTGACCATTCTTTATCATTGATTTCCTTACTTTGGATTTTGATAATATGCTTCTCTCATTAGGTTCTTTTTTCATCCCCTATAAATTGTAGTGTTAGCTTCAACAACTTGAGTAAATTCCCATTTTGTTTTAATTATCTAATTGATATTTCATTCATCCTATTAGCTTCTTTGGGTAATGGAGCTTTTTTTATTTTATTTTTAACTTAGAAGCTCATTGATCTCTATTTGTGATGCCTTTGGTCTGCATTTAGTTGCTTTGGAACTTCTTTGGGGTCACCGTTTCACTTGAAAACTTGGTTGTGCAAAGATTTTCATTTATAATCACAAAATTTCTTTCTGAGCTTGTGGAACACCATCAAGGCTTGCAAAGCATAAAATTAGATTCTTAGGAGCAAAACAAATTGACTTCATTCTAGAACCATGCATGAAAACTTTATAGATAGTTTTCATGAGGGTGCTTAAGTATCAGTTTAAATGACCTTTGATTTCAAAGATAGTTTTTTTGGCTAGAGCTTTTGATAGCAGCAAGTAGATGTGTAATAATAGTAAGGCATAAAAAGATGTATAACAATATAATTATATAACTCTAGAAGCCTAAGGAATAAGTAAAGTTAAAACATAAAAGAAAAACTTAAAACTTAAAATTTTAAACACATTGCAATGATTTATCATTTCATTGAACTAGTGACCCACTGAACATTGAAAATCAAAATGAAAATATAGACATTGGAATGAGAACTAGATGTTTCATAATCATGATTCATGAATCATAATTAAACTCATAGCAGAGTAAATCTACATATAGAGCTTGCTAAGACAAATGGGCTTTATTGTGCTCACATAATTTTCATATTATTAGAGGTTTTTGGCTTCCACAAGTTAGTAAATCACACATACGTGGGAAATATCTGTGCATAGTTTACATATTGTAGAGTGAGAAGAACAATATACTATACTGAAAAACAATGGTAAAAAAATCTATACAATAACCATTTAACCTCACAAAGACTACATGGAGTCAAATATATATCTATACCCATTGGTTCAAACTTCATGCCAACATTACAACTCTGCACCATTTAGCCAAGATTAGTAGTGGAAAAATAGGGACATTCATTATTTAGGTCTACTGTGGCAAAGCATAAATATGAAAATTAAAATATGTTTGTACACCCATTGATTTGTACCAACATTACAATTGCATGCTTCATTTACCCAGATTTCATGGCAGGCAAGTTGAGACCATATCATTGAGCACCATTGAAAGAGCTTAAATATAAATGTATATGAATACCCTAGGTATAAAACAACATTACAACCATAAGGATCATTTTGCTTGTCTTAGTAGTAGATAAAATGGCATCATAATCATTCAACCACAGAAAATAAGATGAATACATATGTAAAGCCATTGATTCATCAAAGTATTAAAACTGTTGAATCATTCTGCCAGGCTTGGCTATGCACAAATAGTTCAAAATTTAAAACTTGGTTATTTTATAGCGCATGTCACTTTGAACAAAACCACAAAAATAACTTGGTTATTTTAATGCTTTTTCAAGGGGACGTCTGAGAGTTTCCTCAGGTTGAGGGGACATCTAGAAGTCTCCTAGATGTTTCTTTGGAGTCTCCTCGGCAGAAACGGCCAGGAAACGTTTCCCTCCAGAAGGAGACTTCTAGGAAAGGGCGGATAAACTTGTGAAATATACTAGGCCAATTTTTTCAATTTTTCCACAACTAAATTCACCCGTTAACGTTAATGAAAACTCAATCCAACTGAAGGGAACCTTTTCCTCTGATCAACCCAGATCCCAATGCAGGCAAGGTTGAGAGCATGCTCGAAAGGGAATCGTTAGCATAACTAAAACTACTTGAAGAGTAATAGGAAGAAAATACAATCAACTCAACCAATTATTCAGCGGGAGGACTGGAGATAGAAATTACATTGCTGAAAGTAACAATCAACTCAACCACTTATTCAGCGGGAGGACTGGAAAGATAGAAATTACATTGCTGAAAGTAACAATCAACTCAACCACTTATTTAGCGGGAGGACTGGAAAGAAAAGTACAATGCTGAAAGTAAATATGCAACTCGACCACTTATTCAGCGGGAGTGTGTTGACGGCTCAACCGATCAACAATATGCAAATGCAATACAATATAGACTGAGCATGACCAGTCTCTTCAACAAAAGTGGGGATACAAAATATAAAGTGCAGAAAGTAAAGAGCTGATTAGTACTACTGATTCAGCATTACAATGCGATGGACAATCTGCAAATACAATGAGATATAGATAACCAATGAACTCCAGAATGTTAGGAAATGAACTCCAAACAAGTACAAGCTATCTAGCATATGAAATATAGTAAAAAGGGACTGAAATATCAGGTCTGATATAAAAATTGCAGCAAATCAGAAATTCATACCAGCAAGCCCTAGAATCACCAAAATGCTCATAACTTCGTCAAAACACCTCCGATTGATGTGAAATCAAGTGCAAAGGAAGCATAAGAGAAGGGCGACCAAGTACAAACCAAGAAATAGCAGCAAACAACCTCTGATATTTTATGCACGCTTCCCAATGCAATGGCAGGCAAAGTACAACCTCCAAGAAAGGGCGACCAGCAAGATAAAATCCAAATCCTCTCTGAAAAATCTAAAAACTTGCAAGAAGGGGGGGCGCCCCAGGTAGACTTGAATAATAAGCCAATACCCAAAACCAACAAAAAATTGTGCAAGGAGCTATGATCGAAAATGTGCTTCAACCAAGCATCACACCAGTATCACCAAAAACTGATAAAACTGCAAGAAACTCAACTACAATGTGCTCAATTTGTTCTCAAGGATTGAAAACAGCCAAATCTCAACTAGTTGCTATTTTTCAAGCAAGAAGTCAAGCCAAAGTTAGGAGGTATGCATTCCTCGAAGCAACTTACTAAACATTCCGACAGCATAACATTACTGTAGATATAAGATAATGAACTAAGAGTCCAATGCTCTTATTTATAACATTTCTTGCTCCAAATTCAAATTCAATCTCCCTCCAAATGGACGCCAAAACCAAACTCAAATTCACAATGCCCATTTGTGTCATTTGCATTTCATTTCTCCAAGTCGTCCTCCTCCAAGAAGTATTATTCTTTATTAAAATGTCAATAAAGTATATTATGGCATCCAAAGTAATAATAAAGTGAAATACTTTATTAAACTGATTTAATTCCTCCAGGCCAGGAGTCAAAATAGTAAAGTCAAATATAAATCTAATTGGCCACTTATTTCTCCAAGGCATCCAAACATGCCTTTTAAATATTTCACTTAAAATAATATTCTCATCAAATATCAAACTTGCCAAAATAATCACCTCAAATGCTGGAGACCAATTGAATATACTGCCCTGCCCGAAATAGCCATAATACCAAGTTGCTGAAACATTGCCAAAAATAGCACCAAGGGTGTTGGAGACCAAACCGTTCAAATTGACATGCCAAATATAGCCACTGAATTGAACTGCAGAAACCCTGCTAAAAATAGTACGGCTAAAAATAGAACTTACTAAAAATAGTAAGTTGTTCCAAACTCATTTTAACCACAATCCAAGCAGCCGTCGTACTTACCAAAAATAGTAAGTCTAGAAAAGTTCTCTAATTCAGTTGCATGTCATGCTGTCGCGAAACTCTCTAAAAACCTAGAAGGAATCTAGAATCCGAACTGTAAAACTCCAACATGCAGCCGTCGTAACTTACTAAAAATAGTAAGTCCGAAAAAGTTCTTTGATTTAGTTGAATGTCATACCACTGCGAAACTCTTTGAAAACCCAAAAAGAATCTCTTGCAACCAAACTGCAAAACTCCAACATGCAAACCCTTGAATCCTCAAAGAAAACCTCCAAGCAGCTGGAAACCCTAATTTTGCCTCTGACTAGCCTACGAGCATCTGGGAATAGGCTAATAGTCACTGGAAAGTGTAGTGCTAAAAATGGGGACATTACAACTTGGAGGCGGCGGAGGGACATTTCCTAGGTGTCTCCCAATCTCAGAAATGTCCCCGTCTCGGGTGTGGGTGTTTTTTTTGAGGGGACGCGTCCCCCTGGAACACTGGTTGCAAAGCTTTGTGGATGTTAGATGAATGCTTAAATCAATTGTGAAGGGAGGCTGCCATGGATTGACGAGAATCTTTGAAACATCTATCTTGAAAGGGGTGCGAAAGGCCATTATATCTTGGGATCTATCAATGATAGAGAAACTACTTAGAAGGTGGCAGTGGTATTATTTTTATATTGAGGTAAAAAGTTTACTGATACAATTTAGAACAGAAGCTTACAAACCCACTGGGTGAGACGACTTGAACTAAATAAGAGTCCATGGAAGGAGCCTAGTAATCAAAGATCTAGCTGATAATAAAAAAGAAAGGATCTAAGTTGTTAGTTTAATCAGAGTGTTCCTGTAAGGAGATCACTACATAATTAAAAATACTTGTAAGGAGTAGGATCCTTCAAGATGTCCGTGGAGTAGCATGAGAAAACTGATATCAAAGATCACTTAAAGGTTTCAAAACCCTCTTTGAAACAACCAAGTTAATAGCATGTTGCTCAACATTAAGTCTCTGTACAGGCATACCAGGCCCATCATGACCAACTGGAATAGGAGGCATGTTTGTTGAGGCATGCTTAAGCTTCTCATAGATGCTAGTCACATCAGCAATCACATCTTGCACTCTATGCTTAATAACAGATTCAACAAGCACTAGTTATACACCAAGAGGGCTATTGGCCAAATCAGAATCTGAATAACATGACTTTGAAGCCTCTGCCATGTTTTCAATTGAAGAAACATTTTGAACCACCACATCCTCTAGCTGCTGACTTCTCCTTTCTAAATCATAAAAATTCTCCATGATGGTGTTTAAACAATATTTGAACCAGCCACATGCTCTTGAGCACCATCAAGGGAGTGAGCTGCAACATTTATTTGATCACACTTTAATGTTCCTTCTTAATTAATTAGCTTATGTGGGCCCTATCCTTATTTTCCCCAATAAGGATATAAAAATATTCTGATAAAGGGGCCATGGTTTAGTAACAACAAACTGAATACTAATAAATAATATGGGGGTGTGGGTTTTCATAAAAGATTTTTGTAACCTCCAAGATACTTGGCAACTTCTTCATGACAAATTTTGTGACAAGAAATTAATGAGTTACAAGACAAAGTGGGGCTCTTTTTAGAAAAGAATCACATTAATATTTGAATTGCTATCTTTGAGAGGGAAAATTAGGCTGACTTGTTTTATACATTGAGGAGCTTGTGGGATTTTATCTTGAAATTGCCAAAAGAACTTCAAAGGAGTAGGGATCTTTTTCAACACCAAAGAACCCTCCACAAGTTTGGAACAAAATGAGGGTTTTGTTGTTTAACAATGGGTTGATTAAATCTCAAGAATGTCTGCAGGCTAAGTTTCTATTCTTATAAATTTTGGTCTTTGGGTGATTAAATTTTTGGTTGAGAGAAAAAACCATCTCTAGCCTTTTTTTTCTTTGGAGAGTGTTACATCCATGGTCTCCTTGGACAATGAAGAAGTTGGTATTCCATTCTGCTTTATTGGTAGGTAAATTGACATCCCCACAAACATCATTTAAATATTCCTTGGATGCCACTTGTCACCTTCGTCTAAAGGTTGGGATCCATAGAGTTGTTTGGCAGTGCATAAGCTGTTAATATATTAGGTTACAAGTTGAGGCAGACCACTATATTCTATTAAGAGGTCCTTGTTTTATAGCCATAATCAAGCACTTGGCTTGTAAACAAAATTGAATTAACTTATACAACCATTAATGACTCTGGTGGGAGCAGATTTACATTTAGTTTCCTTAAGTAACCAAGATGTCCCTATTGAGGTTCTATATGAATACTTAGTTACTTTCTACAAAATCCACATACACTCTTCAATAAAAAATTGTTGAATGGAAGAAAACATAAGCATTCAAACCATCGTAGACTGAACTCGTCTTAAACATGCAAACCATTATGCTTTGCGATTAGTTTTGTAGAGCCAAAGCATTTGATGAATGAAGTTCCTTTTGTTTTTTAATTTTCCATGTCTTTGGTAAATAAAATTCATCTTGCAATTGCTAAATAAAATTTAATAGTTTTTTCTGTTTCTGATACAGTGTTATCCAGCAGTGGAGGTGGACAATTAGATTTACTTATTCTTGATACACTATACAAGGTACATTGTTCCCTTTATAAGTTGAAATGCTGTTGTTATATATCCAGGCAACTCTTAACTGCAACCGTTTTATGTTCTATTATGTTCTATTATGTTCTGAATGAGAAGAAGTTCAACTACTGCAAGTTCTCCTTTAAACTAAATGCTTGTTTGCATCAATGTTTTATTGTAACACAGAAGGTTCCTTTTTGAACCACCCACCTTAAAAAGGTGTCTGCAGAGAACTTGCAATTAGTCTCTTAGTGCAAGCTTCATGCTTATTAAAGGAGATTTGGATGATAAACTATCATTCATGTAATTGCGGCTTTTACATGCCCCGAATGCCAGGTTGTGTGTTTTCCTGTAGCAATTTCCATACTTAGTTGATTGAGTTGATTGAGTCATTTACTGAACCATACGATATGGCATGATATTTACAAATTAAAAGTGGAAGCATTAAAACATTGGATGGTCCAGCAAAAAGAAAATGTGGACTGTCGATTTGTCTGTCTTTTCATGCTTTTGTGCATGTTCGCTGTGAGCATTGAGTTAAAGGATCCCATAATAATAAGCAGCTAAGAAACCTGAGGCTCACAGACTAGTATGTGTACATACTACATCCTATCATACCTGAAAGAACATAATTGGTGGTTGTTTCTTATAACACCCTAGATTTAAGCTTTTTATGATTGAAGTTTGGATTTTTGCATACTGATGCATTAGGCCTCACATTTAAAGAAGAAAAGAACTAAGGGCCCTACAAGGAAATCCTTCTGCTTAGGATCATTTGGGTCAGGTTCCTTTATTGTATCAGCTTGGGGCCAGGATCCTGGAGCAGTTTTCCTGGCTGTTTGTTTATACACGAAGACCTGCAATCTGTAGCCTGTGCTGGCATGTCGCTGCAGCTTACTGTCTGGGTTACTTTTCTCTTTGCTGTATGTTGAATCTCCAATTTTTCCTGCATTGTTTGAGCAACCAACCATTTAATGGGATAATAAATGACAAGCTTTTCAATTTTCACAATTCTTCATCATCTGCTGAATACATTCATTTTTCCTCAAAATAGGAGTTGGTAATAATGTTCTGGAATCTACTAACACAATGAGGTGAGCATCATGTTTCCCAAACTTTTGACCTGTTTTATTAATGCTATCCTCAAGGCTTTTAAAGGCTTTCATCATGGCTATATTAATTTGTACATGTCTTAAGGAGGTGGGGAAAAACTGCACCTGCTTACCCTTTGGAGGACTCTTAATTACTGTTTCTATTAATATGCTCCTTCTTGGGTCCCTATTTGCAGAAAAATATGGAGGGAAGGTGAAATCACCATGAAATATTGAGTTTCTGAAATGAGCTATCATTTCTGGTGGTGATAAGAAGAGTGGTGCTCTGAATTGTACAATGTAAAACCCTAGTAGGCTGATAAGGATACTGAGGTGGAAAGTTTGGCCTTTACATTGGAACTGAATCAAAACCTGAAACATGGTTTGTGGGGCTTCAGACAGGAATACATCATACCCATCATATTTGGGGATGCAGGAATGCATCGGAAATGTCCACCAGCTGTTCCTGCACAGTAGGAGCATTTAAAAAAACACAGAAATTAAAAATAATATTTTCCACATTTTAAGTAAATTATCCAAGCAAAAAGTAGGGGTCCCATAATCACCAAAAGTTGCTCATTATGCTTAGGAATTTTTTCCAATAAAGCACTAGTTGATTGATTTGCTTTAGCTCATGATCTTGCAGGAGTGTTTTTGAGAGGGGCTTGAGAATATGAACAATCCCAAGTGCTTTAGGATATTCATTTTTTTCCACCTTGAAAACCCTTGGTACTTTATAAGGAGATGTCTTCTTGGTTTGTAATAGCCATCCTCATTTTTTTTGAAAATATGTTAGACTCAAAGTAAATGAAAGCATAACAACTTCCTTTCCACTTTTTGATTACCCAGATCCCGAATCGGGCAAGGTAAGAGCATACAATGTCAAGATTACAATTCATTGATTTACAAGTTGCTAGAAAGAAGCATCTGTCAGGAAGCCACCCAAACCACTTATTCAGTGGGATGCATAAACAATACAAGAAAAAAATCATCTGCTTATTCTGTGGGAATTACAAGGCACTTCCACATTTTAGTCGGAAAGTTTATACAATGTTTGAGGACATTTAAACATGCTTCTTCCACTTTTCAGTGGTGAGCTATTACAATATTACCACTTGTTCAGTGGGGTAAGTGCATTGGCAATAACAAATTTAAGCACACTGGCGGTACTACCATCCAATGCTTACAAATAAAGTGCATAGAAATTGACGCTTTTGGTAATATAACAATCCAAAGCATTACAACGTTAGCACATATGCATTGTGAACACCAAAATAAGAGGATTAACTGCTGATATAAAGTGCTGATGTAAAGAACGGCTGAAACACCCTACAATAACACCAAATAAATATGTACCCAATAACCTTCCTTTTATAGCAACGTGATACCTTGAATGGATGAACTAGAAAGTCTGGTATAAACACCCTTTTTACTGTTGTACTTTGGACAAATCAGAACTGAAACATTGTTGTTGATGCTTTGGAAACTCAGAAAATGAGCATACAAACACACCCACAAGAATTTTTTTGGAAAACTCCCTTCAAACTCTAGCCAACACACCTCAAAACACTGAATAGATCTTCATCTCAACAATATCCAA
>VCHN02005086.1:0-10386 GCA_007115665.2 Sequoiadendron giganteum
GAAAACACACTGTCCCCTGTTAGAAGAAAACACATTGTCCCTTTTTGGAAAACACACTGTCCCTTTTTGGAAAACCCATTGTCCCTTGTTAGTTATTTCCACTATTGGAAAACACACTATCCCCTATTAGTTTTTTCCAATGTTGGAAAACACATTGTCCCTTGTTGGAAAACACACTATCCCCTGTTAGTTATTTCCCCTATTGGAAAACACACTATTCCCTGTTAGTTATTTCCTATGTTAATTATTTCTAGAGATCTTACATTCTAATGATTTCCCTATCCAAAAACATTATCCCTATCCCTCCTTGAAGCTATAAATCAAATTTGGGTGCCTATGTCACATAATCCACCATCAAATCTCCCCCTCCTACTAAGTCTATATTGGGTCGACCTTCTATCCCTCTCACCCTACCACCCCTATCTCCCTCCTTCCCTCTCTCCCTCACACACACCCTTACCTCTCTTCCTACATAGTGAGCGGTAGAGAGAGATAGTGGAGAGAGGTTGTGTGTGTGCGAGCGAGAGAGAGGGAGAAGGAGAGACATAGTGAGTGGTAAGGTGGGAGGGATAGAGGTACATATTCGAGAGAAATAAGTTCTTCCAAACTATATTGAAATCATTTTTTTAAACTCTCAATAAATAATTTGTAAAGGATAAAAATGGAGGGGATTTTCATATGGAATCATATCTCATTAATGCAACCAATTCTTTCATGAAATTCTCACCTCCCCTAAAATCTAAAGGCTAGGTACAAGGTTCTAGTGCATGGGAGGGATAAAGGGAGAGAGGAAATAAGGGAGACATGGAGAGGTAGGAAGAGAGAAGTAGATAGGGGTGGCAGGGTGGGAGTGATAGAAGGACCCAAAATAGACTTAGTAGGAGGGGGAGATGAGATGGTGGATTATGGGACATAGGCACCCAAATTGGATGTATATCTTCAAGGAGGGATAGGGATAATTTTTTTGAGTTGGTATAATGGAGGGGGATGGTGACAAATGGTTTGGAAGAATGATAACACATAATGCATTGACTTAAGAGATTCTTCCTTCTCTTGAGAAGTTGAAATGGAAAAGGAATTTGAAGAAGTAGACCAAAGTGAGTGAGATAGATAGTGTGTTGACTTAAGAGATTCTTCCCACTCTTGAGAAGTTGAGGAAGGTGCATATGCAGTATGTGAAATGGGAAAATGGCAATGAGAAGTGAATAAAGTCAAGAGGTTTTGTATTGCATATGAATTTGCACAAGTAAAGAATGTGAGAGGTGATGCTATAAGTGGAGTTGAACAAATGAACTCAAAGATTCTTGAACTTAAGAATTCCATGGAACAAATACAATTGGAAATAGATGACAAGGAAAAAGAAAAATTAGATCCAAGTGCAAAAAGATGGGTAGGTAGAGAGAGGGGTCTAGGTAGGGTGGGAGGTAGAGAGGTGGTGAGGAGAGAGAGAGGGAGGGAGAGGTTATACAATTCTTATGAAGATTTGAAATGGTTATCACTAGATCATAATAAAAGGGAGGGAGATGAAGGGAAGGAGGGAGATAGAAGGCAGGTGTGGTTTTCCAACATGGAACAAAAAAATATGATGTGTTTTCCAACATGTAACAAAAAAATGACAGTGTGTTTTCCAACAGGGAAATAACTAACAAGGGATAGTGTGTTTTCCAACATTATTTGCAGTGTTGGAAAAAAAACTATCACTTGTCAATTATTTCCACAAGGGAGAGTGTGTTTTCCAACATTGCAAATAATGTTGGAAAACACATTGTCCACTGCTAGTTATTTCCCTTTTGAAAACACACAATCAATTTTTTGTTCCCTGTTGGAAAACACGCTATCCCCTATTGGGAAACACACCGTCCCCTTTTGGAAAACACATTGTCCCCTGTTGGAAAACACACTGTGTCCACCTTCAAATTTTAGAACAACTCTTTGGTTATAGTGAAAATGACATTTCATTTTCTTGATATGATTGGAACAAAAAAATTGTCACATTGTTTGCAGTGTTGGAAAACACACTATCCCCTGTGTAGGAAAAGTGAACAAAAGACATCATTAGAATGTAAGATGTCTAGAAATTACTAACAAGGGACAGTGTTTTTTCCAACATTGGGAAGAACTAATAGGGGACAATGTGTCGTCACTATATTCTAATGATATACCCCTTGTTCATATGATGAGGACATTAATTTGGTAGATGAACCCAAAAAAATTGTGGCACATCTTTAGTCAATAATACAAATATTATTGCCTAGCTGTTACATAGACTTTGTGTTAAAGTATACACATCTTATTAATAATTTAGGTGATTTATAACCATCTAGGTATGTTTTTAGTGCATATTTGTATATTTTGAGGATGATGCATAAAATTAAAAATTATCGCTATCTTGTGAATCCAACATTTTAAAGAATTTCAATTTCTTCATAATATTTTGGATACTAGTGCATGACATTGAGACTATATTTTTTCACCCATGGTTTCATATTGTTTTAGATGTTGATATAGAACATAAAGTAGATTGGTAAAAACACATGTGATCTATTCTTTAAGAGCATAAAATATAAGTGTTATAAATTCAAACAATGGTAGTTAATATATTTTAGCACCAAAAGAGATGGTTGATAAGTTAAAATTGAAAAGAATAGAATATCCAGGTCCATATAAAATATCACAATTGTAGAAATAACATAAGGTACTAGTCAATGAGCGAGGGAGGGAGAGAAATATTTGAAAAGTATTTATCACTAGATCATAATAGAGGGAGGGAGAGATAGATTTGAAAATTAGTTATCTACCTCTCCCTCCCCCTCTCTCTCTCACACACACAAGATCTCTCTCTTTATACCTCTCCCACCCTACCTTTGTATCTAGATTTACCTACATCTCTCTTTATTCCTTGCACCTTTCCTCATTGTACCTACACATCTCTCCCTCCCTCTTTCCCTTTCTCTCTCCTTCCCTCTCTCTCCCTCCCTCCCTCTCTCTATCTACACTTACCCTCTCCCTCTTGACCTACATTTCCCTCAATCCATCCCACCCACCTCTCTTTCTACCTACCTCTCCATCCTTCCCAACTTCCCCCTTCTATTGAATTTTATATCCTCTTCCCTCTCTACTTTCCCTATCTCCCATCACTCTCTCTACCCATATATTATTGTAAAAGCCTCTACGTGTAACAATTGAGTTGATTAGTCACCCCTCAGGTCAATTTTACTAGTCAAACCTTACATCTCTCTTCCTACCTCTCCATATCTCCCTCATTTCCTCTCTCTCCCTTGGACAGTGTGTTTTCCAACAGGGGACAGTGTGTTTTCCAATAAGGGACAGTGTGTTTTCCAACAAGGGATAGTGTGTTTTCCAACATTTGAAAAAACTAATAGTGGACAGTGTGTTTTCTAATAGGGGAAATAACATGGGATGATGCTATAAGTGGATAAAGTCAAGAGGTTTTGTATTGCATATGAATTTGTGCAAGAAAAGAAAGTTAGAGATGATGTTATAAGTAGGGTTGAACAAATGAACTCAAATATTCTTGAAATTAAGAATTCCTTTTGTCCCTCTTTCCCCTCTCTCTCTCTTTCCACCTACCCCTCCCTTTATCATTCACTCTCTCCTTCCCTCTCTCTCCCTCCCTCTATCCCTCGTACCCCATATCTCCCTCACTTTACTTACCCCTCTCTCTCCACCTCTCCATGTCCTCCTCTCTCTCTCAAGGGATGGTGAGAGATGAGATATAGAGAGAATTATAGATGTAGGGGGAGGTAGAGATAAAGGTAGTAATATATATCAAATAGATTTACTCACAAATCAACAAGGATAGGAATATTTTTTTTCTATTGCATAGGATTAGGGTGAATCCATTTCTTATTTAGACTCTAAATAACTTATGAGGGTGATCCTTGAGACCTTAATACATGAAAAAAAATAGAATACTTTGGTCTACATCTTTTGAAGTATTTTTAGAGTAGATTCCTTTTTCATTTCATATGTTCTAGTACTTGCACAAAATAATTGCATGTTGGAAAACACAATGTCAGTTTCCATTATTTCATTTTACATTTTCAAAGTTAAACAATGGAGAGTATGGGAGGTTATAATTTAGGGATACATAAAAATAACCAAATTGATACAACATACATGGTGACTACTTTAATCCATACAAAGACCCTTATCTAGTTTAAAATCCAAATATTCTATACCCCTTATCTAAAATTGTGTACTCTTTTAAGTCATCCCATATTTATAAAACTATTTTTCTCACATGACAAATAATTTAAGTCAAGGATCTTGTATATCCCCTTAATCCATCCTCTTAGGAATAGAGGTAAAGAGGGATAGAGGGATAGTGGGAGGGAGAGACATGGAGAGGTAGGTGAAGAGAGGTAAGGTTGAAGGAATAGAGGGATAGGTAGGTAGAGAGAGTGATGGGAGATATGGAAATTAGAGAGGGAAGAGGAGATAGAAGTAGATAGAGGGGGGAAGTTGGGAAGGATAGAGAGGTAGGTAGAAATAGAGGTGGGTGGGATGGATTGATGAAAAGGTAGGTCAAGAGGGAGAGGGTGAGTGCAGATAGAGGGAGGGAGGGAGAGAGAGAGAGAGGGAAAGAGGGATGGAGGGAGGTGTAGGTAGAGAGAGGTAAGGTAGGTGAGGTAGGTATAAAGAGAGTTGGGGAGAGAGGGAAGGGTAGGTGGAGAGAGGTTGTGTGTGTGAGGGAGAGATAGAGAGAGAGGTAAGGAGCACATGTAGATAGGTAAGATATGAGGACCATCCACCTTATCTCTAGACATCATCATACAAGTGAAACTTTTCTTTTATTCCATTAGTCAACATCATCACCATATTTAAAAGAGATAGGTATAGAGAGAGTTAGGGAGAGAGGGAAGGCTAAGTGGAGAGAGGTTGTGTGTATCACATTGTGAAGAGCATTGTATTGCTTATCAACTCAAAAGATTATAATTTATACATTGGTTGTGTTTGTGATTAAATTTATGATTAAGAAATTTAAAGAAAAATAAGCAATCTAGAGAATGCACTCTTTATCGAACAAGTTGTGGATGAACAAGAAGAGGAAGATATAATTATTTCAAAGATATTGAAAACTATTTCAAAAAATTATAAGGGACTTAAAATTTGGTGTAGTAAAAATGACATTTCCCTTTCTTCGTCTAATTGGAACAAAAAAATGCTCACATTATTTGCAGTGTTGGAAAACACATTGTCCCTTGTAAATTATTTCCTTATGATTTTTGTTTGTTTCGTATTCACCAAAAATGTAATGAATTCCACCTTCAAATTTTAGAACAAATCTTTGGTACAATAAAATAGACATTTCACTTTCTTCATTTGATTGGAACAAAAAAATGCTCACATTATTTGTAGTATTGGAAAATACACTATCCCTTGTCAGTTATTTCCTTATGAATTTGCAATGTTGGAAAATATACCATCCCTTGTCAATTACATAATGAATAGTTTAGTTTTCTCAATTGAAACTGTGTGCATTTTTGTGAATCAATGTTTCAGATCAAACTCCATGATCCATCCTCAAGATAATGCATGCAATTAGAGAGAAGAGAAAAAAAATAGGATGAGATAGTAGGATGATGAAGTTCACCTTCAAATTTTAGAACAACATTAGAAATAACTAACAGAGGACAATGAGTTTTTCAATAGGTGACAGTGTGTTTTCCAATAGGGGACAATGTGTTTTCCAATAGGTGATAGTTTGTTTTCCAATAGGGGACAGTGTGTTTTCCAACAGGGAACAAAAAAATGCTCACATTATTTATAGTGTTGGAAAACACACTTTCCCTTGTCAATTATTTCCTTATAAATTTGTAGTGTTGGAAAACACACTGTCCCCTATGTAGGAAATAATTGACAAGGGACAGTGTGTTTTCCAACACTACAAATAATGTGAGTTATTTTTTGTTCCCTGTTGGAAAACACACTGTCCCCTGTTAGTTTTTTCCAATATTGGAAAACACACTGTCCCTTTTTGGAAAACACACTGTCCCTTGTTAGTTATTTCCATTGTTGGAAAACACACTATCCCCTATTAGTTTTTTCCAATGTTGGAAAACACACTGTCCCTTGTTAGTTATTTCCCCTGTTGGAAAATTTACTGTCCCCTGTTAGTTATTTCCCCTGTTGGAAAACACATTGTCCCCTATTAGTTATTTCTAGACATCTTACATTCTAATGATGTCCCTATCCAAAAATATTATCCCTATCCCTCCTTGAAGCTATAAATCCAATTTGGGTGCCTATGTCCCATAATCCACCATCACATCTCCCCCTCCTACTAAGTCTATTTTAGGTCGACCTTCTATCCCTCCCACCCTACCATCCCTATCTCCCTCCTTCCCTCTCCCCCTCACACACACCCTTACCTCTCTTCCTACACCTCCCTCTTTCCCTCTCTCTCCCTCCCTTGTTATCTCTATCTCCACTCACCCTCTCCCTCTCTACCTACCTTTCCCTTAATCCATCCCATCCCACCTCTCTTTATACCTACATCTCCCTCCTTCCCAACTTCCCCCCTCTATCTACTTCTCTCTCCCCTTCCTCTCTAATTTCCCAATCTTTATCTACTTCTCTTTTCTACCATTGTTTATGATGAATTTATAGAACTTATATTTATTCTTGTATATATTTCTAAAGAGACTTCTCCTTTGTACTAGACTTTATCAATACCATCATTGTTTTAAAATCCTCTAGTTGTTCTATCACTTTCTTCTTTAATAATTCATAGCTTCTATAAGGAATTTTAATATTTCAAACTCTCATCCACATGCCTTATACACACATTTGAGGAAAATTATGAATGATTGCATCAATTACATGGTAAAAAAGAGGCTTCTTCAATTGTTTAATTAATAAATTTATTCAATTAATCATTTATAACGAAAATATGGACAAAATTGGTAAAAAAAATGTATTAACTAAAAATACATGTTGAACTTAATAATTCCATGGAATAAATACATTGCTCTATACTTCACTCTATCACTCCTCTGTCACCATCCCTCCTAAACTTCCTCTTCCCATAGGTGGAGAGAGGTATAGAGGGATAGGGGGATAGGGGGAGGGAGAGACATGGAAAGGTAGGTAAAGAGAGGTAAGGTTGAACAAAAATGAACTCAAAGATGATTGAACAAAAATGATATTCAAATTAATTTAATTACTAGCCATATATTAATAAACTCAAATTAATTTAATTACTAGCCATATTAATAAACCATCTAGGTTAGACAAAAATTATATTCAAAACTAAATAAAAATTTCACACAATACAAAGATCTTCCCTTTCTTTTTCCAATGCATATCATTAGCCACCCTTTCCAATAAACCTCCTCTTGACGCTTGGTTATTTCCTCTTGATATCTCTCATCTATTGTGATCCCTTGATCTTTGAATTAAATTATTCCTCACAACAAGATTCTACAAATAGAAGCCTTTAAACCCTTCATTGTCATCAATAAATTTTCTAGTTGGTGTTTTTCTACCATTTTTCTATTAAAAATCATCCAACTATACCAAGATTATGTCGGTTTAAAGAGAAATCCACATTCCATTAGTAGTATTCAATCAAGCATCTAAGAGACCATATCAAATAGAGCAAGGATGCACTCTATTTTAACCCTATCTAAGGAGCAAGGTTATTTAAAGTAAAATATATTATCTATTTTCTTTATCTTTATGTTTATTTCCTTATTTATTTTTCTTGTCTTTAGAATAGAAAAATGAATATATTTTTATGGTAGTGATCCTCAAAAGAAAATAAAATACCTTTGGTTCCTTGTGAAAATGTTTGTAGATCAAAATAATATGGTTGAATAGGTACATGAATCATTTCCATCCAAAATAAATCTTTGAAATTAAGATTATTTGGTTAATGGGATGGGAGATATGTAATGATTAGGATGGAAATATGCATGGATAGTGAAAGGAATATGATGGACAAAAGATGATTAGATTAATAAATTTGTATTAGCCTAAAATGAACCTAATGGATTAATGTAATGATGATAGATGTATGGATTTTTTACCAATGTTGTCCATATTTGCATTATAAATGATTAATTGAATAAATTGAATAATGAACTAATGAAACTACAACTGATTAATGTTATACATATTTACATTATAATTAATTATTGAACAATTGAAGAAGGCTCAATTTTACCATGTAATTGATACAATCATCATAATTAACCTCAAATGTGTTTATAAGGCATGTGGATGTCCTTTGGGATGAATATAACTTTGGTAAAAAGTATACTCAAGGTATGCCATTGAGAAAAGTAATAGGAAATAGAAAGCCAACAACATGGAATACACACTGTCCCCTTTTGGAAAACACACCATCCCCTGTTGGAAAACATAATGTGTCCACCTTCAAATTTTAGAACAACTCTTTGGTTATAGTGAAAATGACATTTCACTTTCTTGATATGATTGGAACAAAATAATGCTCACATTGTTTGCAGTGTTGGAAAAAACAGTGCCCCTTGTGTAGGAAAACTGGACAGGGGACATCATTAGAATGTAATATGTCTAGAAATAAGTAACAGGGCACAGTGTGTTTTCCAACATTGGAAATAACTAACAAGGGACAGTTTATTTTCCAACATTACATATCTCCCATCCCATTAACCAAATAATCTTGAATCCAAAATCTTTATTTTGGAAAGAGGAAAATTTCCTCATGCATGGTCAAACCTTAAAGCACCATTTGTATCAAGTGGATTTAGGAGGGATGAGGTAGAGAATAGTTGGAAGATTATGCATACCTGAAATCCATCCTTTTGCATCCCCTTAAGTCATTCTCTTAACTCCCCTTAATCCATCCACTTAGGACCCCTTAATTAATTGTGTTAGCTATCCTAAATTTATCCTCTTGCGTCCCCTTAAGTCACTATCTTAACTCCCCTTAAGTCATCCTCTTAGGACCGCTTAAGTCATCCCCTTAGCTACCCTAAATCCATTGTCTTGCATACACTTAAGTAATTTCCTAATTATATTACATAAGTATTCTCTTTATACAAATGCATGTATTTATTCTCATACTACCATGGCCAAGATTCCCAAAAATAAATGGCATATATCCTTTAACATGATGCAATACTTTCTCACGATATCTTAAATTTTAACAAACATTGCTCACTAGTACCTTAGAGAGTATGAATGTTATGAAAGGAACTTTCAAAATTTACCACAACTATTGCTGATCTCTCATATATTGTGATCCATTGATCTTTGGATTACATCATTCCTCACAACAAGAGTCTACAAATAAAAGCCTTTACCCTTCATTATCATCAAACACATTTTCTTGTAGGTGTGTGCTAGCATTTTTCTATTAAAATCATTTAACTATTCCAATATTATGTTTGTTTAAGGAGAAATCCATATTCCATTCGTAGTATCCAATCAAGCATCTAAGAGACCATATCAAATAGAGCAAGGGTATAGTCCATTTTAACTCTATCTAAGAAGCAAAGCTATTTAAAGTAAAAGGTATTGTCTATTTTCTTTATCTTTATGTTTATAGGGGGAATATAGGTTTGAATTATATATTGTTAAAATAAGGTGAACTATTAAAAAATTTAATGCTCCAACAAGTATGCAAATCTATTTTTATCAATGCGATTTTGGGTTCATAGATATAATGTGAAAGCCTAAACTTAGCAAATAGAAATTAGTTAACCATATGATATGATTGAAAAAAAAGTGAGGTTATGAGTGATATGATTGTGCTTGTTCTAAGCTCAACAGTGGAGAGCTCGGGGAGGATTGGTAGGGGGGGATACATAAAACTAATCAAATTGACCTAAGGGGTGACTAAAAAATTGGGTTGTTATGTGTAGAGGGTTTTACAATAGTATGTGGTTTGCAAGTTTCATAACACAAGGTGGTTTCCAACATGCAATTATAGTAATGAATTTTTTTCTTAATTAGAGAGTATGAATGTAATGAAAGGAATGTTCAAAATTAAATTTTCATTTGATGATAAAATCTCCTTATCTTTTACTTCCTTTTCTAATTGGTTAATTTTTTTATTTTGTTTTTTTTCTATAGTTTTAGCTCTCCCAACTATTTATTTTGCATCTACAAGTTGATCATCGACACATATTTCCTCATACCAATTATGTCTTTATGAAACTAAAACTCTATTTTTTAGGGTAGGAGAGGTGGGTATAGAGAGAGTTAGGGAGGGAGGGAGGAGTAGGTGGAGAGGTTGTGTGTGTGTGTGTGTGAGAGAGAGAGAGAGGGAGGGAGATAGGGAGTGGTAGGGAGGGAGGGATAGATGGAGGGAGAGAAACAAGGAAGCAACTCTAGATAGAGAAAGGTATGGTAGGAGAGGTAGGTATAGAGAGA